>CALNHX010003771.1:0-142064 GCA_940337035.1 Agriotes lineatus | reverse complement strand
CACATTATGTATTTACTGTTAAGTATCTTTGATATTGAGTCAGTATTTTAGTTTATTTAAGCTGTAACGACATTTGTGAGCCATGCCGTTAATTTGCAGTCAAGTTTACCGTTTTTAACTAAGTTAAGGTGTTACGCAATTTAACCCAACCCTCACTAACCCACGTAGATGTTCTTATCTTTATTCTAAATCTTGTTCAATGTTATTTACATATTTTATTATTTCAATAGAGTTTATTGTTAGGTATTTATGCTTTTGATTTTTTTGTTTACGATATTTGCATACGTTGTGTGTGTACTTTTCTGTTGTGAAAGGAGTTTAGCAGCTGCACCAACGAGTTATTTTTGCAAGGTAAGTCAGTGGATCGTCGACCAAACTCTGCCAAGCTAGAAGTAGAAAGGCGAAGGCTCTTACTTCCACATTCAGAGTGCATTCACCTGTGTTAATAATGTTTTTTCCCCTCGATATAGACCGAATATGGTAGAGCATTAATTTTTAACATCATTTACCCCTCTTACCGGAGTACAGCCCTAACTCAAATGTCGTAAAGAACCTGCCCTTCTCCACTGCAGTTTAGCCGACAAACCTTTTGTTACCGCCATAATAACGTAGTTGGGGACGCGTAGTCTAGGTATATTTCCCGATTATATTGTAAAGTCGTGTGCGGTAACAACACCACTGAATAAAAATATAATAATCAATAAAACATAGAAATCCTAGCACTTCAAACAAAAAAGTATTTCCACATATGATTTAAATATCTTCTCATATTGCAAATCATCCAATGTAAATGATCTTTCAGATATGACCTCAAAGGCACCGAAGAATACATATTCTTTATTAACATTTGTAATATCAGTTTTTCGGCCACACAAACAATTTTTCAGAATATCTTAATATCGTTAAGAATTCCCTGGTATAATTATTTTCATTTTTGATGTCACTGATGCCTGCATACCATGTAAGGCATAATAAACTACATAGAATTTATTTTGTATAATCGTAAGTTGTGAATCGTGAATGGATCAATATAAATCCACAATATCTCTAAATAAATCCAAAAAAATCCAAATAAATCTGAATACTTACAAATAAATCCACAGAAATCCACTTAAATCTAAAGAATGGTGAGACGGTCAAGGTCCTACTTAGAATTTTGCCAAGGCTAAGCAGTTCCAATCCTAGCCAGAAATATTCTACATGCTACACATCGTAGTAACATGGAACCTACAGCTTTACATCACTCCGCCATCGCTTCCATTTTGTAGAGGCTTTCATCGGTATTTTATTTTTGTTTAAAACCTCACAGGGACCGGGAATAGAACTTGCGACTCTTAAATTAGTGGTCAGTGTACTTAACCACTGAGCTACCGAGCCAGCAATAAATATTTAAGCGCAGAGAAAATATAATAGAGTTGCACATCTGTTAAAGTTTGGATGCATAAGTAAGGCTAGCTCCCTAGCCGGAACAAATTGCAGAGCTTTCCACTAGCGTGTAACGTGTAGACCGACAGAACCAAGAACTGAACTCAATCAATATGCTGATATAATTCATGATTACTGCAACTATTGCTGGTGAGTTTTATACCTGATATCATGCGACTAAAGGGTAGGTTGCTTTTAATTACAGCCGTGTCCTGGATTAACCAGATTAGTTGCAGCAAATTCAAAAACAATTTCATAATATCTCAACCTCATTCACAAGGATTATAGGTGATAAATCCGATTCTAAGCACCCTAAATATACACCTTAAGTTATCGGGGGTCAATAAGATAATAGAATTTCAAAGGAAGAGAAGTATCAACCGCAAACCAACAGCTAAACGCACGAATTTTATAATTTTAAGCAATAATTATCAAAATTCGGAAAAATAGTGTAGAAAGCAAGACAGAAAGTTCGAAATCATTCTCCGATTAGAAGGCCCAAAAAAAGTAAAACAAATCACTGGGACATACGAACACTATTTGAAGTTTCTAACATTTGTTAATATGAACCTCAAGTTTATAGTTTCTGTCATAATTTAACTAAATTGAATATAAGATAATAATCACTTAGATACTGGTGTAGTATGTTAAAATTGCTGCTAAATAAGCACAGCTTGGTTTTTCTAGAGCTCGTTATCAGCGAAACTCAAAATATACGCCATCTTAATAGTTTAGATATAAAACTCCATACTAATGCAGTTTCAGTTGTTACGGTATTAAAAGAACTTTACGACACCCACCCAAGGTGAGCATCGCACCACGGAATCAGTCCTGAAAAACTGGCACACTTGCCCTGAAATCGGTTCGAAATAGGCTAAAAGGCCACGGCTGGGACGCTCAGGGAGTCGGGCGTGAGTCACACGATACGTTCTGGGCAAGCGTGTGGTGACATAATATATACAGGGTATGTCGAAATCATGAGGGCGCCACCAAGCCTGTCTTAACCCGGCTAACCGGGCCTGGACGGTTAGACGGGAGCGAAGCATGCAAAATACTCCGCCAATAGGATTACTCAAGAGTTGCAAGGTCAAATAACAATTTCGGGATTGCCTTATGCAAGGATTGAATTAGGTGTCAATCCGACCGCGACTACGCAGCTGTCTCACCCACCTGCACGCTCAAAGCTCCCTCGTTCGGTCGTACAATAATCAGTACAATAAAGGGGGCGTCTATCTGTAACAGAACATGCACAAGTCGAAACAAAACAATAATTCCCTTAACTAACCAATCATGTATTGAACTTCGGGTTACAATGGGGCGGCAGAGTGCGTCGCCCTATATCTATACTTAGACTATAATTTAGGGCACCAGCTGGCACGCGCGCTCTAAACTTAGCGACAGGTGTTGAACAGTAGTGAACAGTAATGAACAGTAATGAGTAGTAATGAGTAGGTACAAATATGCTGGCGCGACGCCTTATGCAGCGGACAGCGAAGATTAAATTAGCACTCGCGATATGGGCAGTCTGCAATTCTGAAGGAATGCACCAATATGCTGGCGCGACGCCTTATGCAGCGGACAGCGAAGATTAAATTCGCACTCGCGTTCACAGCGGTAATCAGGTTAAAGACACATACCTTAATGCGTAGGCGGCGAGGGAGCCTGGTACAGTTGAGTTGCGACAGGCTGCAGTCGTAGGTGGCAGGTACCTTCGATGTTACAACGGCTGTAGGGATGAGTGCACAACCGCCTTAATGGCGACGTGAGACGCGTCCAGGACGCGTACAACGGGACGACGAAAAAAATGGACCACTTTCGTTCTGCGGAACAGATCCTCGTAGGTCGAGATGAAGGGGGCACGACCCCTTACTTACGGAAGCAGAAACTGGGCTCCAAACACCCACGCTACGCCGAAGACAATTCGAAAAACTCCGACTCACAACCACCACACGAGCGTTCTTTGCAACGGGCTGCGGACCACCGCCCAGAGGGAAGCGTTGGCAAAGGTCACCTTGGTCGCGTCCCCACGTGACTAAACCTTGGCAGCCAATCGCGGGGCGATAAAACGAAACAAGTTAATGCCGGCACCAATGGCATCATGCCTCAACGGCGTGCTTTCTAGGAGATTCGGAATTCGGAAAAACGCCATCAGAGGGAGCTCCAACCAACGAAAAATACTGCTTTTGGAGCTAAATATGTACGACATCGTGATTCTGGAATTAGGCGATGGAGCCAAATAAAGAACTAAAAGGGCTTAGCATACGGGCACGCAGCCCTAAAGCCTAGGTGGCTATTTAAAATACCAAAATGACCTAACATGCTCTTCACTTACCATTACCAAAAGTTTCGGCTCGAAGCGACTTTAAGGACTTAAGACCAATTAGTATTCTTTCTATCTTATCAAAAGTGATTTAAAGAGTTATTGAGCGTCAACTACGACAACATCTTGACAAATATAGTGTAATACCAGATACGCAATCAGGTTTTCGGAGGGGATATAGTTGTAACACGGCTTTATTAAAGATCATAAATGATGTCATTTTGGCAACTGATCAGGGAAAAGTAACGGTTCATGTACTGCTCGATTATTCCAAGGCCTTCGACACAATTAATCATCGCGTCTTACTTTCTATATTTCACTATATTGGCTTGAGTCAAAATGCAGTCACTCTGTTAACCAATTATTTGTCCGATCGCCAACAAGCTGTCAGTTTGCATGGTCAACAATCTGAATTTTCTAATATTACGTCGGGAGTACCGCAAGGTTCTATTTTAGGACCAGTTTTCTTTACGATTTACACTTCTTTACTTCCCTCTGTGCTGCAGACATGTACCTCTCATTTTTACGCGAATGACTCACAAATTTATAAATCGTTTAAACCTGAAGAAGTTGTCAAAGCGTGTGAAGCGATAAACAAAGATCTTGCAGAGTTAGCAAAAATATCTGAGCAGCATGCTATGACACTCAACCCAGGTAAATCAGCAGTATTAATATTCGGTTAAAGAACTGACCAATTCAAAATAAAAAAAATGTAAATATTAAGATCAATAACCAAACTTTACCTGTAGTTGAATCGGCAAAGAATTTGGGTGTAACGCTTGATAGCGGGTTAAGGTTTAAACAGCACGTATCAAAATGTTTGCAAAGTGCATATTGTAACCTTCGACTGGTATTTCAAAATCTTGTCTTATCAAAATTTGATTTTTGTGATTCAGTATATGGTCCTTGCTTAGATGCACGGGACAAATCTAGGATTCAGAAAGTTCAAAATTCATGTTTACGCTTAATATTTGGCATTAAAAGGTTTGAAAGAGTTTCGCATACATTAAAAGAAATGAATTGGCTTAATATGAGCAACAGACGTTACTTTCACGCTGCCTCCCTCTATCACAAAGTAGTCGCTACTAAATGTCCACCATATCTGTATAACACTATTACATATCGCACCGATGTCCATAACTTAAATTTAAGATTCAGGGGTAAAATGGATTTTCCTTTACTTTCTAGCGAGCAAGGTGAAAGATGTTTTTTATACTGTATTGCAAAACTTTACAATGATTTGCCCCTGGATATTAAAATGCTACCACTTTCTAGGTTTTGGTGCCGCCTTAAACAACTACTTCTTTGTCCAATTACACCTGCTGCAATTAAATGAGTGTTTTTTGCATCATCTTTTGAACTTTTGATTCTTAGACTTACCTATACATAAATTTTCAAAATAACTTGTGGTGCTGTTTCAATGCGCATTCTCATATTTATTTAATATTTAAATTATTTGTTTACTTAGTTTTAGGTTTAGTTTTTAGTTTTGTTAGCAGGGTTAAGTGAAGGAGCGGTCCGCAACTATGTTGCCCAACTGTACTTGTATAAAACTTTCTTTTTATATTTATGTCAATAAAGACACTTTATTATTATTATTATTATTAAATAAGAAAATTTTATAAAGAAGTGAAGAACATCAAAAGAGGATATCAGCCAAGAACGATATTTTGCTAAGACAAACGAGGTAATCTGGTCGGAAAGAAAATTATGTAATGGAAAAATTGGTTAAATATTTTTCATTGTTGTCAAACAAAAAATAAAACAGCAAAGAAGAAACGGTAAACCTAAGAACACGAAACACAAAAATAGGGAATATATAAATTCCAAAGTTGGACGAAGTAGCAAGAATTATAAAACATATGAAGAGCAACGAAAGTCCTGGCGAAGATTGAATTAGAGCTGAAACTGATTTTACGACACCTCCGACTAGGGAGTGCCATTAACCTATATCACGTTCGGGAAAATTTCACTGCTTGCCCTAAATACTCATTGACAGGTTAATAACCGCGGCTGAATACGCTCAGGAAGATGAACGGGGTTCTTTGAGCAGGACTCCTTAGGAACAAGCGTGACGACATATACAAGGTGTTAACAAATAAGAGGGCGCCACGGGTTTCGGGTATGGATTAAAACCCACGTCTGACAGAAATCCGAAGAGCCAAACGGGGTTGGAAGGTGTGTAGCTTCGGAGCTCCATGCAAGCGGCAGTCAGAGCGTTGGAACTTACCTTGTCGCTCACAAATTACCAAGATCCGCTTCACACAAATCATATACAGAATGCCGCTCGGGCAATAATATGACACGGTATTGCAAGTATCTAAATTGAAACAGAGCACAAATAAAACGCATCGGTAACATTTAACAAATGGGGTCTATTGGTCTTTAAACGCACACAAATATATCAATGAAATTTTACAGTAATGGGTGCATCTTAACTGTTATAAACAATAAGGGTTAGTAAACGGCGACGCATAACAAAATACCAAGCACGCTGTGTATTAGCAGGGAGCGCTGGTGCTTTGACAATGGAAAAGAGCTAAGCCCTATAACTTTAATCTACTTCGCGATTTCGCCAGAGGGGCAATACTCACATTACATAACAATACGAAATGGACAGTTCTAGACTTCGCGCGACTTTGCCAAAGGGGCAACGCTCGTACGCTACATAACAATGCGAAACACAAACAGATCTATACTAAAGAAATGAGTGATCAAACGTGTGAGCTAAAAACAGTTCAACTTAACGATGCCACTGGGATGCAAATTTGTAGCGAAATGCAGTTCACAAACACGTGAGACGCGGGGGCCTTCAACAACGCGCACTGGATTAAAATGCCCGGTGGTATTCTAGCGCTCCGCGATTTCGACATGCAATTCGCGCAGATCAAAACATTACAAGCACAGTATCTTAGCTTTTCCTGGAGGTACCACGTTGCTCGAGCTGTCGGGCAGCTACGAAAGCAGGGGACTGTATTTGGTTGCAAAGGAGGATCGCTTCAGGCCGATGCTTACTAAAGTGGATTCGGAGCGTCGGTGATAATGGTGTGGTACCTAATAGATTCCTCGATAGAGTGACCATGTATCCGGACGCCTTGATAGGAAACGCCGGAATACACGCAGTTTTACCAGGGATTAAGCCGTCCTTCGTTAGATTATCCGCATAGGCGGTTAAAGGGGGCCAACGGCTTACTTCGACACGGTACACCGAAGGACGCCTGGGTTCATCAAACTACACCACATATGGGCAACCCACGGCCCCCGGGCCAGATCCGGCCCTCCGCCAGCTTCAATCCGGCCCGCGAGAGATTCAGAAATTCCAAATAACGCGCAAAAAAATTAAAAATTTAGCACACATAGTTTATTTGTAATTACTGTCAAACAACAGTAATAATAAAATAAATATAAAATAAAAAATATTATTAAGCGTACGCAGCGGAACGCCACAGATCGAGTCAGAAATAGTCGTTAGAAAAAGACAAACAGATAAGATAAACATTCGGGAAGCCGTCCAATGACCTTGAAGCGTTATTCATAACGTTAGTCATAACAGTCGGCTCTGACTGCTCGTATCACATATTCGCGTATGGTCGAGGGTATTCTAGTTGCTTATTGCGGGTAATATATAAACCGCTCAGCGCGCGAATCAACTCATTACTTCTTAACAACTGATAAGAAAAGACGCGGGAAATATTCATATACAATCCCGCGAGCGGTCGACGAATTGCCGAAAATTTTTGTCAAAGTGAATGAGTGTTTATTGCTTTGATATAAATTGGTCGAGTGCGAGAGCACGAGACCAATTTTGAAGCAATAAACACGAATAAACACTTTGACAAAAATGCATGCAATTCCTCGGCTGCAAGCGGCATTTGAAGGACTATTCAACGAACAAAATTGAAATTTATCACGTCCTCTTTGAAAATAAAAATCTGTTGACGTAAAATAAATTGTTTGTCAAATTTGACATTTCTAATATCATATTTGATTAATTTTACAGGTTACAAGTTAAATAAATGTCACAGGAAGAGAAAAAAATTGTCACTTATAATACCATGAGTAGTCAAAGTTATGTCGACTATTTTTGCGGTGGTGTCACGAATGTCCATTGCGCTTTGGTACGATTAGGACGAGTGCGCTAGCACGAGTCCTAATCCCAAGCGCAATGGACATGAGTAGTGATACCACCGCAAAAATAATCTACTTAACTTTGACTAAGAATGGTATTCGAGAGACTATTTAATGAACCAAACTACTTTTTCAAATTAGTTTTCAGTAAATCTAGCAACAAACTGCGCTATTTCTATAGTAACAGAAAACTAAAATTGACTTTTTCTAATAAAAATCGCATTTATCAAAAATAGTCACTTGAATACCTTCTAGGAAGATATATCCACTGATATTTTGTTGATTGGTCAAGAAATGTCAGAATTCTGGATTTTCATTGGTCACTTTTTGACAGATGACAGGTGAATTGAATAGTCATTAAAACTCCGCTAGTGGAATTGTTGCACAATTGAACGCTGATGACATAAATACTAAATTATGATTGGTGAATAGTTAACTTGAAGGGGGTGAGTTGAATAGTCAAGCAAATTCAGCTCATAGGGAACAAATCTATCAAGATGTCTGGTTTAAAAAAGCGGAAAGTGGACACAGAATGTCGTCAATTCCAAAACAAATGGACTGATGAATACTTTTTTATCATGCAAAGTGGTAAACCTACGTGTTTGTTGTGCAATGAAACAATTTCTGTTTTAAAAGAATACTATATGAAGCGGCATCACTCCAGCAAGCATTTCGCTCAATATAATTTACTTAAGGGCCAGTTAAGATAGGATAAAATTAAAAAACTCATTACCGATTTAGGGGAACAGCAACAAATGTTCCATCCACAAAGATCAAATCTAAACAGTGTTGTTAAAGCTAGTTTTATAGTTAGTTCCAAACTAGCAAAAACATCAAAGTCATTTTCTGAGGGACAGTTTGTTAAAGAGTGCTTAGTAGATGTTGCAGAACTTTTGTGTACAGAAAAGAAGAAAGAGTTTGAGAAAGTGTGCTTATCGCGACGTACTGTTGTTCGACGTATAGATATGATGGCTAGTGATATCAAAAAAACATTGACTGAGAGATTGGCTGGTTTTTCAAGCATTTTCGATTGCTTTGGATGAGAGTACAGATTTATCCGACACAGCCCAGTTACCTATTTTTATAGGAGGTGTTGATGAAGAATTGGTAGTGACAGAGGCATTACTTGCTTTATGGCCGCTACAAGGGACCACTACTGGAAAATATATTTTTGCCGAGGTGCAAAGTACTTTTGAGCAATATGATTTGCAGTGGTGTAAATTAGTTGGAGTGTGCACAGATGGTGGACCTTCAATGGTCGGTTCACGAAAAGGTTTTATCGGAATTCTGAAGGAAAGAGCAACCGCTATGAATGTACAAGAATGTGATTTAATAATTCTGCATTGCATTATTCACCAACAAAACTTGTGCTCTAAGTCCATTCGATTGAAGAACTTTACGGATGTGGTAGTAAATACCATCAATTTCGTTAGATCTCGCGGTCTTAACCATAGCCAGTTTAAAGCATTTTTGGATAAACTCTCTTCAGAACACGATGATGTGACATACTATTGCGAATTAAGGTGGCTAAGCAAAGGTAAAATGCTAAAAAGATTTTATGACCTTAGAAAAGAAATAGCTGATTTTATGGAAAAGAAAGAGAAAACGTGCCGCAAATTTGTGATCCAACATGGCTTTGTGTCTTGACATTCCTGGTACACATTACATGACACTTAAACGACCTGAACTTGAAGCTTCAAAAACAAGGGCAATTGGTAAATCAGCTGTACAGTCATCTTAAAACTTTTCAAAACAAAATTTGCTTGTGGGAAACACAAATGAGAAGTTTTCATTTTTTAACATTATCCAGTCACGAAAACATTGAATACGGTCGCTATGCTGAAAAACTGAAACTACTGACACAGCAATTCACTGATCGGTTTACCGATTTTAAGAATATGGATAGCACTTTCAATATTTTTGCAAATCCATGTAAGTGTAATGAGGAAGATGCTCCGCTTCACCTACAAATGGTGTTGATCGAGCTTCAAAAAGACTCATATTTGAAGTCTAAATTTGATGATGTGGAACTAAGCGAATTTTACAGAACATACCTTTCCGAAGAAAAGTATCCACAGCTGAGAGTTTTCGCCCGAAAAATAATTAGCACATTCGGAAGCACGTATAAATGTGAGCAGCTTTTTTCAATCATGAACATTAATAAGAATAAGCAATATAAGCATCGTACACGGCTTACAGATGTTAATTTAGAAAACACTTTGCTCCTGTGTACTAGTAATATTGACCCCAATATTGATCATCTTGTTTCCCAGCTTCAAACTCAAGTTTCTCATTAATTTTCATTTGATTTTTCTATCTTTTTTGTTAATTTGCTTTTTATATGTTTGATTATGCTATTATAATGAATAAAATAAATGTGTGAATTTTATCGCTTTTTTATTTACTACTACCTACTTATTTCTTACCTACGGGCCGCGACCTGATTAAGTCCCGAAATTACCCCCTCAGCTAAGCAAAGGTTGCCCATACCTGAGCTACCCAAGAAGCACGGGCACTTAACACAATGCAACCTGCACTCCCAACGTCTGGGGCTAGCTCTTTTATATAACGGGAACTCATTTCTTGGGAAATTACACATTCAAAAACGTGACAAATGGAACGTCGCCCGCCCTCACGGCTCAAGCCACAGGGGGGCGAAAAGCACTGTAATATCCTGGCTTTCTACGTTATTCTTTAATTTTGAACTATGATTGATTACCAATGTTATTAAACTTTTTACTCTCGGATAGCCACAGATGCCAGGGTTCAGTCTGGTTAACTCAAATATACAATCAAGTACACATCAAACAAAGCGATTTATTTTGTATACCTATTTACATTTTAAAACAATAACTAAAATATTCTATGTATTTTCGAATAAACGATTTGAGTTTCAATGTATCACGGGCAGGCTGACGCCTACTGGGTTAGGCAAACCACGATGTTTTCTCCGGTCGTATCTTCTCGGCTGCCGGACGAAAGCAGTTCGTAGTTAGGAGAGCGTCCTCTACTCGGCTAAACTGGAAACAGAAATTAGGTTAAGTTGTTTATTTTTATTGGGGGCATGAAACAAAGTTAGATTTGCCCTTATTTCGGGGTGTTGAGAATGAATTTGACGTGAGACGTAACCTCGTTACGTCAAAGCTATCCTGCAGTGCCCGTGAAACCTCGTGTAATGCAAAACCTTTTATGATAAGTGAAAAGGCGGTGGAACTACATATCGTGTGTCAGCTAATAACTTTTAAGCCAAATTTGTGTTTAAAGTTGTTACTGAAATTCCAGGGGTGCCTAAGTGATAACTAGGGGTTTTCTAATTACGTTATTCAAGGTGACTAAACCCTCCTTTAAGCTACCTGAATTACTTTTAGCTTGAAGCTAACCTCACACAATTTTTGGTTTAGATTATGTACTATGAATTGCGGCACTGCAGAAAGCACGGGAAATCTTCAGGACAAGATCCCTCTGGGTAAGTGAAGCTTTGAATTTTTACGAGTACGTTAATTCCGGGAGTTTAGTTGCGGGCTCTTAACCTCGCAATTCTTGTTCAAGCTTATGCACGGACCTGGAGGGCCACGTTTTTAAAATGCTTTCTGAATGAATTACGTGAACGTTGTCGGGGAGCGGTTTCGAGGAGGTCTAAGACTCATATCAGGCGTATATGTACAACGAACCACGTACGAGTTCTAGACCACACCGGTTTCGAGGAGTAAACGTATATAAATTCCAGACAGGCATATATAAACAATGATCCACGTCTGAATTTTAAATAAGATAGCTCCTGAATAGGCTCGACGGAGATCAATAGGCACTGAAAATCAATGGGCCACTTTGATCTTTCGGGGATTTCTGGGAAAGATTGGTTCTAGGACTAAAAGTCAAGAATGTTCTTCGGACGGGACTAGGATTTGGGCCCTCAGGGGGGACCCAGACAGGAAGCTGGTTCGGATCGCTGGATGCAAGTTAAGTCCCTCTAACAACGTACGATACCTCTTATTTATACATTACCATACGCCGTAATTTGTGCAGGATTTTAGGCAGGGATGCGCTGGAAGACGACGGCGCCGGCGGCTCGTAATTTCTGCGCACCTCGATTGTTTCTTCGTGCCTCGGCGATGTTTTCGGACAATTTGTGACGAAGTTTTGGCGGCGGTCAAATTCGAACGTATTCCAATACGTAAAAATACGATTTCGGCCGGCGCTAACGTCACACAAGCCCCTTCCTATGGAGGAAACAGCCGGTGGGTGGACGCCCTCTTCATGGAAGTACTCCTTTCGGCTTGGAAAACACCTGGGGATCCTGGAATTCTCGGCACACAACTCGGACAACATACATTCTAGGGAACGCGGAAGTTATGGAAGTAACCGGCGTTTCTTCTGGCAGTGTCTACTAGGTGAGTATACTTTTGTAATACTTTCAGCTGGGGGAGATATAAAAATCGCGGTTTCGACCTATACTCCTTTCAGGACTTCTCGAAAAAAAAACAAGTTCGGAAAGCTAGGACAGGCAACTGCTGATATGCAAGGGAAACTTGCTTGCAGTTTCTGGTCAACAGGCGGTTGTTGTGGCATTAATTTCCACCTGGATCTTCACTGGGTTCAATTTCACGGGGAACATTCAGGAAAAATTTTAGTTGTACTCCGGTACGGGTTGCATACAATTCCATAGGTTCATGCTCTACAAATGCACGTTTTCTTATAGGCACCAAGGCGAAAGCGTGATCATTCTCAGGAGACATTCAACAACATGCATGCAATTAATAATACTGGCGGGTACAACGGGCATGGACAGGACTGGTAATTTTTTGAATTTTCTGGATAAGCGGAATGAAATTTCATGTACTGCAATCAACCACGTGAAAGCAGTTTCAGGCTAGATGAGACTAAATATTCGCGGTATCGAATCATTTGTCTTTTCGTACATTCATTCTCCGGGCTCATAAAATTCTACGGGGTGCATTCTAGAAGAAATGCTACTTACTGATGCTGAGCTCGCGGTATCGACTCGCATTCATTCAGGTTTTGTTCAATCGCGGGAAAGTATTTAGGTTACGGGATTAACCGACTTTCTCACAATATTTGAACTTTAACTGGAAGAAATTAGTAGAGGTTGCGGAGACCAACTTACAATTTCATGGACATTTTGTATGTTTGCAGGTTACCTCGGTTCTGCGAAGATGGCTTCAACTTTGAAGATCTTGCACTGGATGTGATTTCCCTGAAGGGTTCGCGTTCCAAAAACTTCTCGCGAGGGAGGTTGTGCTGCAGGATAGCACGATGCTCCAAGTCTCTTGTAGCTGGCTGTACTTCTCAGGGTGAAGCTGTATACCAGGAGACGTCTCGGGAGGAAGTTTTTATGGAGGGAACTTACGAACACGGGGATGATCTGGACTCCAAAACTTAGTACTGTACTCAAAGCTGATTTCTGGACTTCAGCTGGTTCTTTTGTACTTTCTGGAATATCTGGCGCCACTTGGAGGTGACCTAGTTGCGTAGATGCCCTGGCTTTCGCTGGTCGGACTCTTCCAACGGCCTGGGTTTCAAACAGGAGCTCTCTATGGACTGGATTTCCTCTTTTCCGCACTTGGAATCAACATTCCTCTGGAGGTTTCTAATTTTCTGGTGTTGGACAAGCTGGTGGCCTCTATGGGGCCGTTTTCCAACATTTCTGCAGGTAGTCACAGGCGGTTCTGGCGGCGGTAACATCTGGTTCTGGTACATGTCTGTGGTCGCGGTTTGTACAACATTTAAAATAATTAATTATACTTTAACTGATAACTAATTATTTTTCAGGTAAAACTGCTCGAGCGCCACTTGGATTGCGTGCTGGTGAAGCCGATGAATTACTTGACTATATACTTGAGTTTATGTCCCTGCTCGGGCGCCATGTAATATCCTGGCTTTCTACGTTATTCTTTAATTTTGAACTATGATTGATTACCAATGTTATTAAACTTTTTACTCTCGGATAGCCACAGATGCCAGGGTTCAGTCTGGTTAACTCAAATATACAATCAAGTACACATCAAACAAAGCGATTTATTTTGTATACCTATTTACATTTTAAAACAATAACTAAAATATTCTATGTATTTTCGAATAAACGATTTGAGTTTCAATGTATCACGGGCAGGCTGACGCCTACTGGGTTAGGCAAACCACGATGTTTTCTCCGGTCGTATCTTCTCGGCTGCCGGACGAAAGCAGTTCGTAGTTAGGAGAGCGTCCTCTACTCGGCTAAACTGGAAACAGAAATTAGGTTAAGTTGTTTATTTTTATCGGGGGCATGAAACAAAGTTAGATTTGCCCTTATTTCGGGGTGTTGAGAATGAATTTGACGTGAGACGTAACCTCGTTACGTCAAAGCTATCCTGCAGTGCCCGTGAAACCTCGTGTAATGCAAAACCTTTTATGATAAGTGAAAAGGCGGTGGAACTACATATCGTGTGTCAGCTAATAACTTTTAAGCCAAATTTGTGTTTAAAGTTGTTACTGAAATTCCAGGGGTGCCTAAGTGATAACTAGGGGTTTTCTAATTACGTTATTCAAGGTGACTAAACCCTCCTTTAAGCTACCTGAATTACTTTTAGCTTGAAGCTAACCTCACACAATTTTTGGTTTAGATTATGTACTATGAATTGCGGCACTGCAGAAAGCACGGGAAATCTTCAGGACAAGATCCCTCTGGGTAAGTGAAGCTTTGAATTTTTACGAGTACGTTAATTCCGGGAGTTTAGTTGCGGGCTCTTAACCTCGCAATTCTTGTTCAAGCTTATGCACGGACCTGGAGGGCCACGTTTTTAAAATGCTTTCTGAATGAATTACGTGAACGTTGTCGGGGAGCGGTTTCGAGGAGGTCTAAGACTCATATCAAGCGTATATGTACAACGAACCACGTACGAGTTCTAGACCACACCGGTTTCGAGGAGTAAACGTATATAAATTCCAGACAGGCATATATAAACAATGATCCACGTCTGAATTTTAAATAAGATAGCTCCTGAATAGGCTCGACGGAGATCAATAGGCACTGAAAATCAATGGGCCACTTTGATCTTTCGGGGATTTCTGGGAAAGATTGGTTCTAGGACTAAAAGTCAAGAATGTTCTTCGGACGGGACTAGGATTTGGGCCCTCAGGGGGGACCCAGACAGGAAGCTGGTTCGGATCGCTGGATGCAAGTTAAGTCCCTCTAACAACGTACGATACCTCTTATTTATACATTACCATACGCCGTAATTTGTGCAGGATTTTAGGCAGGGATGCGCTGGAAGACGACGGCGCCGGCGGCTCGTAATTTCTGCGCACCTCGATTGTTTCTTCGTGCCTCGGCGATGTTTTCGGACAATTTGTGACGAAGTTTTGGCGGCGGTCAAATTCGAACGTATTCCAATACGTAAAAATACGATTTCGGCCGGCGCTAACGTCACAGCACTACACTTCAAAACTGCTGGCAGTTACGCCGAAGGTTCGTGGCAGAATCAGCTTGGAGTGACGCTGCAACTAAGAAATGCCGGGGAGGGGCTGCTCGTTCGCACCAAAACAAAAACCGATCGATATTCAGCTGTTGCTCTAGGCTAGACTATAGCGAGATAAAACATTCATTCTCTCTCATTCCTGCTCACGGCAAATCCTAAATCGAACGAAATAATTCCGGCTGGAGTCGGGCGTTTGCAACGAGACTGGCTTTCGCAGACCGATCGATAAAATTCACGTGCGCTCAGCCTCCGCTTAAAAATTCGCCAAGTCTGCAGTTTTGAAAATGCGCTTATACAGCGGGCGTCAAAAATTAGAATACAATGCGGAATTTTCTCTACTGTTCCTAATAATTTTTTAATATTTTATTTATGTTGGCAGTAATGAGCAATTTTTGCGTTTGCTCGGCTACGCTGCCCTTCGTCTTGCAAATGCCAACATAATATTGCTCGTCAAACAAAGTGCCACTTTTAATCCTAATAAAACAATATACTATTAATTTTTTATTTAGTATTCACAATATTATACAGGGAATTTATTTTAATAGTTAACATAAGAGTTTCGTTACTATGCAGCATTTAATCATACAGGGCACTTCCATGGTTACAAATAAGACCAATAGATTAGAGCGTTTATTTTACGAGTTAACATAGGAATAATTACTTGTTACGGTCTTAAACTGACTTTACGACACCGCACCGGCTCATACAACAACTAAACGGCCGGCGCGGGCGATATTTGACAAAATCGGGACCAAAGTTCTCCTAGGCCGCTACCCTTGCCGCAACAAGATAAATGCCGGCTAAAGCATCAGTGGAGCTAGGGCGGTTCTTCACGAGATCACCTAAGGGCAACGGCCAGAGGGGCGGTAGGTATCGATAAAAGTAAATAGGGCGCCACCAAGTCTGTCTTACAACATTCCCGTAAAACCGGACCTGGACGGTTAGACGGGGCGAGAAGTACACAAATAACTATTTCGAGAAAGCCGACGACTCCCAAACTGTAGCGACGAGTGTACCGACTTACATTTGATGGCTCTAAACTGCTTTCCAGGTTCCACCTTACATGTATTTGCACAAAGTATATCACAACCCTGAAAAATAGCATGCAATCGGCACAAAGAAAACAACAGGCAATTTAAACAAACCGGTATATTGGTCTGCGCACACATAAACAAACTTGGTAAACAAAATGTAAAAAGGGTTTCCACAACAAACATTATTAAATACGTAAAAAGGGCTTTCACAGCAAACATTAAATATTCAAATCGTAAACAAAGGTTTTCATAACTAAACGTCACGCACAAAACTGTAAATCAAGCGACACTGAGCAGTAATATTACCTTACAATTCTTAAATGAAATGCTTAATTAGCACCCGGATTAGTGATTGAATTGGTGCATCTTAACTGTACTAAAGCAACTGCATAAACGAGAATTTAAATCGGTACGTTACTGTTACATTAATAGGAAATTGGTATCGAAAATTATCTAATTAAATCTACACAAATACTCTAACATCGCCTGATATATTGCGCTACAATGAAATTGCTAAATAAGTCGGTAACTTTTAAATGGTGACGATAAAGCGGTAACTACATAAAACACACACTCAATGATCTGACCTATATTAGTTTCACCTGGCTCTACACTTCGGTACTGCAATGGGCTCGTCTCACAGCGTAGGGAAGGTCGCAAAGCTCACGGCTGCAGGTGCAAACGACGCTACTAAGGAATCCCTCTCAGGACACGATATGCGGCCCAAATGGGCGGCGAGGACTTGCATGAAGACGGTAAACAAGGCACGCACTCGTTATAATCCCACTATAGCTGTGGTAAAGACGCCGACAAGGCACACGGTACTCGAAAGCATCCGTCAACAATCGGGTCAAATAACACCTACAACTTTCTCGCGGTAGAAACTGAAGTCTCTGCGAACTGCCTGACCGCGGGAGCACTTGATACAAAGATAGCCTTCTCGGCAACGGTACAAAGTCAAAGGCAGGCGTCCCCCAGGCGTCCAGGACGCTCGAGGACGCCATCCACGGCAACACAATAACGAACGCTCTACTCGGCGACCTGATCTCAACTGCCACCAAGCAAATATAGTTTAATGGATTCGGGAAAACACTGTAACAGCACAAATGGGCAAAAGACACGCCGCCATAACGACACAAAAGGAAAGGACGGCGCCCCGCACAGGGTGAGACGCCGGCCGCCTTGGAATTACTCTGCAACGACTCGCTTCTTCGACAACCCGAGACCGAATGCCCGAAACGACCGTTAAAAATACTGCATCTGCAAATTTAACCGCCAAACGGGCGACTACGACGGCCAATAGCAAACCAGGGATTGCGCTTGTTGGCGCCAAGCGTCTGGGGGCGACAGAGATGAATAGATGCTTTACCGTTTGCTCTTATAGGATTCGTAAATTTTAGCTATCACGAAAACTGCTGTCGCGAGGCGTAACACGAGCGACTACTCGTAAGAATAACTACAAAGAGTGTTCTAAAACGGCGAAAACGAGACAGTTGTGCCGATATACACGGTG
Source organism: Agriotes lineatus (assembly GCA_940337035.1). Lineage (NCBI taxonomy): Eukaryota > Metazoa > Arthropoda > Insecta > Coleoptera > Elateridae > Agriotes > Agriotes lineatus. The sequence continues at coordinate 124,169 of CALNHX010003771.1, read as the reverse complement.
CTCTAATTCGAAAATTGTTGGAATAGGCGATGAAAAGTTTAAATTCGGGAAACGGGTTTGAAATGTAACTAAGCTGCCCTAAAGGCTTGAATTGTACACTAAATTACTGCCGACAGCAAAATGGCTTAACATACTTGTCAAAAAGACAACTAAAAGTTATCCTAATGTATACAACTGAAGAAAAGGCACAACTTGTGAGTTGTAACAAGGAATCTACTTTTTAGTTGCATACTTACATTCCGGTAACAAAATTAAAGTTTCTTATTAGCAAGTACCTAATTTAAATTCGTATGTTAACTCGTAAAATAATAGTATATTAAAGTATGAGTGGATAACAAGGTCTTTAAAACACGCGCGAGTTTTCGAGCACGACGGCGTAGCCGGAGTGCTCGAAATAGAGCAAGTGTTTTAAAGACCAGTTATCCACGAATACTTTACGCTATTTTTTATTATACCTTCTATACGGGGAATAAATTACGCACTAAATACTTAGAAATAATTTTTGTCGTGATAAATCGAGAGGGCATAATAATATTGCTACTATAGTTACGAGAATTATTTACGTTGTTGTCGCGTCCATGTCCGTTGTTGCATTCAGTCGTTTCCTTGACAACCTTTAAAGCTCGACGAGCTTTAATCGCCTGCTTTCGCACGCTCAGGCGTGCTTTAAACGGCGATTCTGATGCAGGTATAATAAAAAAGCTCTAATCTATTGGTCTTATTTGTAACCATGGAAGTGACCTGTATGATTAATGCTAGCTAATGATTAAACTTGTCACCTATAGAAACTGACCAACGTAACAAAATATGTTAATTGCGCAAATCTTACCTCATACAATAATTGATAAGATACCCGTTAGCTGTTTATCAAGATATCAGTATAGTCGTATTCAATCAAGTACCATTTACTGATAATTACTTAATGGGCTCCAGGCTCTAAAATATTTTCAACTTTCAAATACTACGATAGAGCCCCTTGATCATCAATAATAACAAATTGTCACCTCAATAATTTCATATACAAGGTGTTTCATAATGTACGGAGGAAACTGAAAGGGTAGCTAGTAGAGATGGGAAATACTGCTACTAACTAAATATAATGTTCCGAAATAACGTTACCACGTTTCTGGTAAAACCCTCACATACACACGGCGTTCTTTAATAATGTGAGTCATCCGTGACCGCTGACTGGTGACTGCTGACTGGTAATAGATATTGTTTTGTGCTGGTAATGCTGTTATTGTTGATTGTAATGAACGCACTAAAAAGACCCAAACATCGCTGGCCGCGGCGTCTGCATTTTTATTCTGTTTACCGGTTTCAGGTTTAAGCCTTTGTTTACATATACAAAAGTGGGCTGGTAACTAGGTCATAACTTATCTGTAGGGTAATGGAATATTACCCTACATGGCAACCATAACCATATAGCAACCGATAAACTATTGAACATATCACGGATGTTATGAATCATAACAGCCTCAGATGTTTTAAAATCCTCGCTCTACGCGCTCGGATTTCAAAACATCTGCGGCAGTTATGATACTCATAACATTCCTAGATATGTTAATAGCTATTATTGTATACTTCAGCAAGTGCACATTATTTATGGTTCCCCTAAACGACTCCGGCCAGTTTAATATTTTTTACAGTACCGTCTCACCATTCACTCGCCAAAAACCTACGTTTTTAACCTTCAAGTACTAACGTGTCTGTTGTGGTGCATTAATGACCTTTCTTAAATATGTGAAAAAATTAAATGAGGACAATTGAAGAATCAAGGCTAACGACAAGAAAGAGGTGGAGAAAAAACGTAGACAAAACCATGAGCCAGAAAAGCCTACAGTGATAATACATAGAACACTTCCAAAGGGTAGCAGAGATAGCGAAGTAAAAATCTTTAGGATGCGGATGCTGCGTAGTCCTTTTATCGGTATGCTTGTCATAATTTAAACAATGAGAAGACACCACCGACTCCAATAGGTTTTTCTGACTCTGAAGTGCTCACATTTACTTATGTAGTTCAAATACGTTCTGAGGACTGCAAATGGCAGTCGTGTAATAAATAGGACGTATATACTAACGGCAATAGGATGCCAATAAATGAATGTCGTAGCATTTGTAAGGAAAATTCTCACTTTGCCTTCTCAGCTACTATTTATATGTGCTGAGAATCCATCCTAAGTGTATCTGAAATTACAGTAGCACCTATCATAATGCTTTTTAAAAGCATTTTAAATAGAAGCAAAACCCTACCAACTCAAAAAAGTTTTTAGAATTGGATTCTCAAGTTTACTGATTGAACTTAGCAATGCAAATATGACATTCACCATTAATAATTTCATTTAATAAAAAGGAAGGTTTAAATAATACGTTTCTGGCAATATATTTAGGTTGTCTTTTAAACCATCAAAAGCAAGTTTATTATAAAATTCTTTCATAAAATCTGTCAAATTCTGATATTTTGAAATACCTGGTCAACTAACTTTACCTTTGAAATCCTCTTATGAAACCATCTGATAATTTTTGATTGCCTGAAATATCTTCCCAATAAAATTTCTGAAAAATGCTAGAAATGTTGGGAAAATCAGAAAATAAATGCCTACGTGATGTTGTGTATGTAGACTATCTCTCACTGTCTAAAAATAACAGTTTTCCAACTTTATAAAAACGTTTAAAATTATTTATTGCAAACATTAGTACTTAATTTGTTTACTAATACAACATTTAGATTCACACAGTAATACTTCATGTCATAGTTATTTATTCCTAGCTGGTTCATTCGGGAATCATATCTATACTTAATTCCTCTCCAATATTGCTAGGTGATGTCTCCAGTTCACCAATATCATTTGACTCGCTGCAAAAGATGAAAAAACTAAATTATATACAAAATCAAACACAATTTTGACGTACCTATCGAGAGATGGTTCGTTGCTGAACATTTCTGTAGGAACAGTCAAGGGTGCCCTCTCCGGCACCAACTCCATGTAGCTCTGCCGCGACTGCAAATGTCGTTCCACTTCTTCTGGTGTCATGTGACCATCTGATAAAATATTACTGCTACCAGAGGAAATTGTGCTTACCGGCATTTGTAACTGGAAAAATGAAAATGACGTTGACATTCAACAAAGTGAGTATATTTACCATCGGATGGCTAATTTGTTGCTTGGGTTGCCGCACTGAAGGTGTGGACTTCTTTCTTTTAGCAGCGGCTAGGATTTTTCCTGATGCAATGCTGGATCCATTGTTGTGAGACACGCCAGAATCAAGTTTTCTTCTGCAATTATTAAGGAAGTAGTACAAGGCTCATATAAAATTCGTGTGATCGTAACAGTGAACTCTATACAAGTACAATGTCATCAACATTTTTAGACAAGAGTGGCTACAGAATACAAAACCATTATCTTAGACTTATAGTTCACATGCTTAACCAATTTGTCTGTCAGTTTGACAGTTGTTTTCTTAATTTAATTGTACCTTCAAAATAAAACTCAAGAAAGGGGTGAATGGAAATACAGCATTCAACCTTATATTAATCAATTTAAACTGTTATTTAGATTATTGAGATGAAATGCAACAGCTGATTACATTGTTTGTACAGGTGAAAATCCACAGACGTTCTTGTTCAAAAATTTGTATTGGTGCACTCTATACACTCAACCAACCGTACTTTTTAGCAGGTTCTGCTCTCATGGAGTCCTGATCGTCTGAAGATTCAGTATCTTCGCTCTCTGAACTGCTCTCCACTTTTTCGTATTGTAGTAATCGATCTAACAGAAAATTGCGGTCCCTTGAGACGGTTAGCAACCGTTTTTGAGCAGTTCTAAGGGCAACTCTGAACATTTCGTTTTCCTAAAACGCACATCATTTCAAAACACCACTACTAGCTATAGATTAACTTACATAAAGCAGGTGTTTAAATTTCCTTTTAAGAAATTTATACTGTTTCTTGCACTTTGACTCTTCGTTGGCCTGCTCTTCTTCCTCGGCTGCTGCAGCAGCGTTTGCCATAGATCGACAGTACCAACCGTCTAGCATATTTAAACGTCCCAACAATTATGAAATCTAGCTGTGGTTTCTTTCGCGTTAATATTAATTTATGATCAAAAATTGCAAGATTAGAATTCTTATCTAACCTCACTATTGTAACGATTGATCGAAAGAGCGACAGCGTAGTTGTTTTTGTTTTTAGAAGCTTAATATACACCACGGTGACAGAGCGATACACCGTTACAGAGTCGGACTAAAGGATAGATCGTCTGTCAAAAATTTCTTGGGCTCCTGTAGTAAATATTTTCTTAAATTTTTGCATTGTTCATTGCGGTGTGAATACGTGGAGGCCTTTGCGATTTTCGTCTCAATATGTCAACACGTTTACGGGTAGATCATTTGTAGCAGTTTTTTGACTTAAGAGTGTAACACCCTTATATCGTTTTTAGTTTTTAAGCAATTTCAACCAAAATTTTCTAAAAGCTGGAACACATTATTTCCTACATGTGGCGAAAAAACCATTCACCCCATCCAAACGCAAAACCACCTGCGATACCAAACTAAATAAACCACAATTTCAAAATCATATTAGACACGATTTATCGAAAAAAAAAATACCAATAAAATTTGTTCAAATTGCTCAAAAAGTTGAAATCCAATGCTAAATCAAAATTTTAAAATATTGAAATTTTGTTTTACTTGTTTTTTTCACAAAAATTAAACCTTAATCATACATTTTGTGTTTAATTTTAATTCTTAGAAACAATTTTTTACAAATTACAAATAAAAACAATGTAAAAGAATTAACTATTATTTTCAAATCCACTAAATTAATATTTTAGGGCTTAGATCTTTTAAACAAGATTTCAATCTTTTTTCATTTTGATGAAACTCTGGCTTTAAGGTTTTTGGACAATTCTGGGCCATTTTTTAAATACAATTTTCCGATAAAAAATGCTATTCCTAAAATTTTACAGTTTTGTGAAAATCTGCTCTGTTCTGTGCAGCTTTAAACAAAATGCAATTATTTTTATTATTATTTACAATTAATTAATGTTGTTAAAACAACTTTCAGTCTTTAGAAATGCAGTTCTGCTGTTATTTATTAAATTTGTAAAATCTGCACTTATTAATGAATTTGTACTTTCAACATAATTCATAATTAGAAACTTATCCTCAATAGTACGAAGATCGTTTTAAACAAATTATAAATAATAAAGGGCTAAAATGGTTCCTTGTGCTATTCCTGTTGTAACTCATTATAAATTACAACTTGTTTTGGTCTGTTACTGAGGTATGACTTGATTCATTCCAGGGCATTCCCTTGAACACAATATTTTCCAGTTTGAAAAATAATAAAGCATTTACACAAGCATAGGCCTTGCTTAGATTTAAAAAAGCTCCATTGCATTTCCCTTATTTGCAAATGATCTAAAATAGTTGTTACGAGGAGAATGTCTGTACAAAAAAATTATAATAATCGGTATTTCTTTATTAAGTCGCAACACGGTGGTCCAGCCATTATCTCGTGTTATAACAAAGTTTACCAGCTACTTCCTGACCAGGATTGGGGTGAGTTGTCCGGAAGCGTCACTGGTTCGAGATGGTTCAAATCAGAAAACCTACAGGTGTTGGTGTAAATCCCTAAACCACATAGCTGATTCATAAAACAAAAAGAAAACACCAGAAATTGATGTCATCTAATTGCTTATTTACAGTATACATATATCTTCATACTGTTTAAGGTGGCAAACGCGAATATATAAAATGGTACACTCATATGAACTAGAATACAAATTATGAAATGGATAGACCCAATTCTGTATATTTTAATCTATCCATAAGAATCCCTTCTTAATTCTGAGCTTTATTCTGTTAAAATGTACGTATTTTAAGTTTCGTGGTTTTACTTTTAAGTATAGGTAACTTAAATATTGTGAAAACTAACATTGTACCTACTACATACACAGTTCTATTTGTGGCTTGAATTTTGAATAAATCGAGTGAAGAGCACAAGCTGTACGATTTTCCGCAATACTGTAGACGAGCACATGTAACCCAATTGTCATGAATCATATAAACTTAGTGACAGATAATAACGGGAGTCATCAATCACATAGAAGTGTAATTTTTGTTAGAACGCGAAAACCCACGCGGATAGGCATATACGCTCGAGGTAATTCTACACACTTTAATTTGTGTGTGGTTAAGGGATTATAAATACATAATTTTCAATGCGCTAGTAATGTAATGTGTCATCTCTAATAACGAGTCATGTGCTATTGATGTAATGTGTCATCCCTGATAACGTGTCATGTGCTGTATTCTTTGAAATCCCCATAACGTCAATTGAAACCAGTAATTCCCATCCTTAGATAAGAAATGTTATAAATATTGCTGTTGTATGTTTTTAGAGTTAGTTCAAATTAGCCTGTTCGAGTTCGTTCATAGATTTGTGTCCTGTAGAATGTTACTCTGTTAAAATTTGTAACTCCTACATTTAATTAAAGCTTTTGTGTAGTAAAACAAATAAAGTTTTTTTTTGTTAAGTCCACGACAGGCAACTTAACTGGCGCAGTCGGTAGGATACTTGGCAAAAGGGCACTACGAATTTTTGAAAAAAAATTATTTTTTTTTAATTTTTCGCTCTTGTGTATTTTAATACTTAACCAAGTATTTCTAAAACAAACTTAACACCGGTACGAAACAACGCAACTTTGAGAACAAACATCGCCAAGAAGAAGCACCGCCAACTACTGGTCCAGTCTGTTGAAGACATCAGTCTATTGAAGACACCTGCTCCATCGAGGAGTTTCTGATCATCGAGATCACCTGTACGACCAATCCAGAGGAAGTCTACATCTTTAATCAACTACGAATCAACTGTACGACCAATCCAGAGGAAGTCTACACGTTCATCAACTACAAGTATGAAGTAAGCAACCTTTCACGTATTAAAGTGTGTGTTTTTTTAAACAAATTATAAACCCAATAACATAGTTTTAAATATTTATTTATAAGTTCAGGCAGAACGTAGTAAGCTTGACCAATCACCGCACATATTTTGTGCGCTTAATCTGTGTTTGTGCTTGCGTTTCTGTGCGTAGGTTTTTATACACCCCTAGTATTAAATTTCCCCTAGAATAATATTGTTTACTAACATAAAAATCAATCGTTAAAAATAATAGTGAAGTTTTATGCTCAGACCACCACGTTTATTATTAAATCAACCACCAGCAAATCAAAACATGGCAGATTTATTCCCACCAGGTTTTTCTGTACGAATGATTTCTGAAATACCAACGTATGATGGTAATCCACTGAATTTATCAGAATTTATTAGATCTGCTGAGCTAATTTTATCTCAATTTTTAGTACCAGCCCAGCCAGAAGCTTACATTAATAAATTTTTACTTTCATCAATTAGAAATAAATTAAGAGATAAAGCATTAGAAGTTGTTACCGGTTATGAATTTAATAACTGGAATGAATTAAAACAGACACTGATTAATAACTTTGGAGATCAGCGATCAGAATTAAATTTAACCATAGAGCTAGCTAAAATGAAACAAAATCAAAAAGAATCCCCTATTGACTTTTATAATAGAATTAGGACACATTTAGCAATTTTTAATTCAAAAATTTCTCTTGGTCATGAAGTTAGAGCTGTAAAGGATTATAAATTATTAAATTTAAAAAATTTAGCCCTTAGAGCCTTTTTGAGCGGTTTAAATGAACCATTTGGTACTTTGTTACGAGCTAGAAATCCCAATAGCTTAGAAAGTGCTATTGCAACTGTTAGAGATGAATTAGATATCCGTTATTCTCAAAATGCATATCGTAATTATTCACAAACTGAAAGTACTAATAAGCCAATAATGAATCATCAGAATACCCAAAATAATTCATGGATTAAACACAATAATTTTATACCTAATCAAAATTGTTTGTTGTATGATTAACTTGAAAAGAGGCTTCCACGAATGGGGCACCCAGTTAATCCGCTGCGAATTCCGGTTTAATGGGATTGCCGGGAACTGCCACTTAATAACCCTTGACTTGGGTTCAGTTATTTGTTGGAGTGAAACAAGACTTAACAAACACGAGTATATTGAGTAACAACGATTACAAACGTCACTGATGGACCGATGGTTTTTTACAATAGCTTCAACTGTTGTGACACGCTTGGATTGGCCACGCGAAGATAGCGAATCGCGCGTAACCGTCACACAAAACAACCTGGAAACGTCTTTACCAGGGAGCTAGACCGACCGCCAACCAGCACAAAGCATAGCTGAACTTGCTTATCCGAAATTCTGAATCTATCTGAAGCTCAATTGACAATGAGCTGAACTCGCAAATTCAACAAGGAAGGGAAGGCTCAAACACTATTGGCTGAGGCGATCCTGCGTAGCCAATCGGAGCGTCGCACGTTTTTTAGGAATAAATGCTTATTTTAAGAAATCTTAATGCTAAGCTCTCTCAATGAGGCATTGTATTGAACGAAATCCATAAACACATGAGTCCCAAATACGCTAAGTCGGCTTAAGTCCTATTAGAAAGTGTATCCATCCGCTTAAAAGCCATTAAGGGAAGCTTACAAATTCCTTTCCAATATTAACAGAGGCAAACAAATACGGCAAGATGCAAATTTGACTTTACCACGACCTTTGAATGAGATAGAACAGTTATGACTTGAATTACATGAATAATTATAATCAAAAAGGTTTTGATGCACGCATCTGTGTGAATCAAACATGCCGCCCCCGAAGTGCCGACTATGGCACGACGTGATTAAATCCCAAAATTAAACTGAAATCTAAAACTACCAAATAATCAAATGCATAACAAGAACTAATGACAGATGATAATCCAAGAGCCTTACAGATAACCTACAACTAGCATAAATACAAGCAAAGAAACAACTAAACCTAGCAAAATGTTCAATCAACGAAAACTACCAACTAAGAGCAAAGTCAATGTTTATTGCCCTTGATCGCAATGATCGTCTTTGGGTAGGATGTACACTTTAAGCACCGAGCGTTTCAGGAGATTCCCTCGGGAATCGCGCACCTGCACCACACGCACAACACCATCCGCTCCTGGATATGTGGCCGAGATGATTGCCAGTGGCCAACGGTAGCTTGGAGATGCCTCGTCGTGGACGAGTACCACGTCGCCCACCTAGGGGGCTAGAGACGTGCTGGAGGATTTCCATTTAGGCCGGCGCTGCAGGAGGTGGAGGTAGTCCCGGGACCAACGATCCCAAAACTGCTGGGACAGCCTCTGGACCAGCCCATAGCGGCTGAGACGATTTTCCGGTATGTCCTGGAGTTGGGCTTTCGAAAACGAAGTCAGCTTCCGACCGATCAAGAAGTGGGCAGGAGTAAGGACTTCGGGGAATGAGGCGTCGGTAGGGAGAACACAGAGTGGGCGGGAATTTAGTATCGCCTCCACTTGAGTCAGCATGGTGTAATACTCAACGAAAGTTAACTTTGCATTGCAAGATATTCGCCTTAAATAATATTTTAATGACTTTACCCCCGCTTCCCAGATGCCGCCAAAGTGCGGAGAGCGTGCCGGAATAAAATTCCATTTAATGCTATGTTTCGACAATTCCTCCCTTATGCATTGCTCACTAGAGCCTGACAGGATATTTTTTAATTCCGATAGCTGATTTCTGGCACCGGTGAAACAGGTAGCATTGTCAGAAAATATGTTGGAGGGTAAACCGCGTCTGGAGATGAATCTCCTCAACGATGCGATGAAAGCCTCCGTCGTGAGGTCTTCCACGATTTCAAGATGAATAGCCTTCGTGGCCAAACACACAAATAGGGCTACGTAAGCCTTTACTTCTTTCGCGCCTCGCCCGGATTTGTTTTTTATAAACACGGGACCCGCGTAGTCTATCCCGCAATTGCTGAAAGGAGGAGAGGGTGTGACACGAGCATCGGGTAGTGATCCCATCAAGTGTTCATTCATCTTAGGCTTGGCCCGGAAGCATATCACGCAATTGTGTATTACTTTACGTATCAGGTCTTTGGCTCTCACGATCCAAAACTTATCCCGCAATGAGGCCAGTAACACCGAGTGTCCACAATGCAAGAGCCGCAAATGCTCTTGCTTTACGATTAGCAACGACAAAGGGCGACTAGCTGGTAACAAAAGGGGATGTTTCTGATCAAAGCTTATATTGGAATTTTCTAGACGGCCGCCCACGCGCAGTAGGCCCTGATCGTCCAGAAATGGGTTTAGAGAAAGCAGCGCACTATTTTTCGGCAGTGGCGCTTTCTGAGACAAAACTGCTATTTCTCCGGAAAAGACTTCCGCCTGGGCAATTTTGATCAGACGGCGAGTCGCGTCCTCCAATTCGTCAATGGCTGGAGGTCCTGACCAGCGCGTTTCGGTGTTTCTGTTTCTCGCGAGACGCAGGCAGTACGCGACTACGCGCTGTAATTTTGTGAAACTGGAATAGCGCCTGAAAAGTTCAAATTCTGGGACGCGATGGTGAAGAGTGGCCACTACTGGGCGCGACTCTTGGGCTGCTAGCTCACCCGAATCAATTTTAACGGGCTGGGGTTTTAAGTCCGCCTGTGACAAAAACTCTGGCCCGTGCCACCACAAGCGTGAGTTGAGTAACTCCTGGGGTGACATTCCCCTGCTAATTTTATCGGACGGGTTGCAATTTGTACTCACGTGAAACCATTCTTCCCTATTGCTTAGTTCGTGAATCTCGGACACCCCGTTCGCGACGAACGTCTTCCAATTACTCGCATCCTTATTTATCCAGTGCAGAGTTATGATGGAGTCCGACCAATAGTACACGCGGTCAAATTTAAATGCAGAGGAATCGAGTATAGTTTTAATCAAACGAGCCAACAGTAAGGCTGCGCAAAGCTCCAGACGAGGCAAGGATATTGTTTTTAATGGAGCGACCCTTGACTTAGCACAAAGCAAATTGGTGGTGACATTACCGCTCGCGTCAACGCAACGTATATACACGGCGCACCCATAGGCTACAGAACTCGCGTCCGCAAATCCGTGGAGATCTATCGAAGTTAAGTCACCGCAAATTACCCGTCTCGGAATTGCCAATGAGCCCAAAGCGTGTAATGAAGAATGGAGTTCGTCGTATCTGGAGCGCATCTCCATGGGCACCGTTTCGTCCCATGACAACTTCAACTGCCAAAGCCGTTGCACGAGAAGTTTCAAAGTTAGAACGCTTGGACCAAGTAGTCCCAAGGGATCGAATACTTGAGCCATACTAGAGAGTATAGCCCGCTTGGTAACTGATTTGCAACAGCTAGGGTTCACTCTGTAACTTAGCACGTCCCGTCGAGTATCCCAAAAAATGCCGAGAGTTTTCTCCGTGGCGTCCTCCGACAAAGAAATGGGCTCTACGCTGCCGCGATCCACACCAATGGCGCTAGCTACTTCACTGTCGTTGGATGCCCACTTTCGCAATTCAAACCCGTACCCCGACAAAGCGCTACTAATTTCGAATAGCGTTTTTATGGCTTCCGCCCTATTTTCAAAACCAGTCAGTAGGTCATCTACATAAAAATCCCGGCTAATTCTTAATGAGGCCTCTGGAAGCGATGCTTCGATTTCCTGGGCGATTTGTATCAAGCACCTAGTTGCTAGGTACGAGGCTGATTTAGTACCGTAGGTGACCGTTAATAATTTGAAGCATTTTACCGCTGAGCTTTTGTCGTCACGCCATAAAATTAATTGGTATTGCGTCTGCGAGGGGTCCACGAGGATTTGCCTATGCATTTTGGCGCAATCTGCTTTCAGCACGTACTTGAATTGCCTAAAGCGACAAAGAATTGCAAACAACGACTGCTGGACCACTGGGCCCTTATGTTGAAGGTCGTTAAGCGATACTCCGGAGGAGGACGCACAACTGCCGTCAAAAACAACGCGATGTTTGGTCGTTGAACTGTTCTCCTTTATGACTGGCAAATGTGGCAAATAAAACCGAGGATGAGGAAGGCTCGCTTCGTCGTCCACCTTGCTCAAGTGACCAAGCGACTCGTATTCTTTGAGAAATGCGGAATACGCGGTTTTCAACTCGGGATTTTTTGACAATTTGTTTTCTAATGAATAGAAACGCTTTAATGCTATACCGCTCGAGTCTCCCAGCGATGGAGCATCTTTCCTGAAAGGTATGCTCACGATGAACCTACGCGGCTCCGACGACGCCCGTTTCGTAGTCGATTGAAAATGGTCTTCGCAAAATTTGTCATCAGCAGAGAGTCGGCCTGATGAACCGTAAGCCCCCTCGATTTCCCAAAATCTCTGAATGCCGTGCTCGATGCCGGCTACACTTAAATGAACTCTATTTGAAAGAATGAGCGCTCGATTTTCGACATTCATGTTTCCGCCTAAAACCCAACCAAAAAGAGTTTTTGTTAAGAATGGCTTCTCTGGGCCCAATTTCACCTGTCCCTGACAGAGCACTTGCCAAAAGACATTCGCACCTAATAAAAGATCAATCTTTCCCGGTGTATTACAATCTGAATCGGCTAGCACAATGTTTGGTGGGATCTTCAAATCCCTCAACGAGAAAGAAAGGACCGGCAGAGGGTCCGTAATTTTGTCTAAAACAACACAGCTGAAAATGTCCTCGTATTTCCCGTTGCGGGAGCGGATTCAAACGTTTGCTCTAAATTCAGCGTTCAGAGCCCTGGCACCAACACCCGACAGTGAGGTGATATTACCTCGCTTCTCAATTTTCAAATTTTGACACAAGTCGGCGCTAACTAAGTTAAGTTGGGATCCGGGGTCCAAAAGAGCTTTTGCCCGGGAAAATGACCCGGAGGATCCTTCTACGAATACGCTAACCGTGGACAATAAAACTTGCGCTGGCGCCGCGATTGCAGGACGGCTACAAGCTGCTGAAACGGATGCGACGGGTGCCTCGATCGGGGCGACGGCCCCGACATCTCGTGTGTCGCTGCTGGTTTCTGGCGGTCAGGGCGCGGCGACGGAGTATTTTCGTGCGCGTCGCGCTTTGGACGCAAACACAGTAAAGTATGGTGCTTTTTTCTGCATACGCGGCATCTCGACGATGTGCATTTTACCACGAAATGTCCGGGCTTGAGACAATTGTTGCATAATTTCAAACGACGCGCCTCTTCGATACGAGCGTTTACCGACAATTTTGAAAATGATTCGCAAGCGCTAATCGAATGATTATTATTTTTGCAAAAATCACAAGAGTGATTACCTTGCTCTCTGGCTACATGAGCGCGTGCATGACTTTTTTGCTCGGATCCCTGATTTCCCAAACTCGAACCTATTTTCGCAGCTTCCAGCGAGCCTAATAAGTGACTTTTGCTCTCTAAAAACTCTAACAACTCTCGCAAAGTAGGAAATTGTCCGGTATGTTTGTATAATTCCCAGTCAGTCTGCATTGCTGAGCTGAGCTTCGAAACTATGATATGTATTAGTATGGTGTCGACTGTGGGTTCCCCGTACGCCTTTAAAATTTCCAAAATTCTAACTACACTATCGAGCAGCCTTTGAACAGACGAATGTGAATCCTTTTTTACGCTCTCTAAACTGAATAACGCATTTATGTTTGATTTTACTATCAGTTTCTTATTTTCAAATCGCTTGACTAGGATGTCCCAAGCAATGGTATAGTTATCGTTGGTAACTTTTAACGACGAGATTGAACTAGCAGCTTCTCCCTTAAGGGAAGAAATCAAATAGTAAAATTTCTGAACGTTGGTCAAATTAGCGTTGTTATGAATAAGCGACGTAAAGGAGTCATGAAATTGAACCCAATTCTCGAATTTCCCCGAAAAGGAAGGCAAATCTAAGGGTGGTAATCTTAATCCAGCGAGCTCTCCTGAAGGGCCACTTTGCAAAGAATTTTGACCTAGATTCGGTTTTATACCCGGACTGATCTTATTTTTTGATAAGAATTCCTCGACTGTGCTACTAATCTCGCTAAAATGAGTCATAAAAGAGTCGAATTCATTGAAAAGTTCATCAAAGTGTTCAGCGTCGGCCTCCATTAGGCCCTCCATTGACTTCTTATACTCATCCAACAAATTTTGGAAACAACTAAACTCTTTTGACAAGTTGCCGACCTCGTGAGCCTTCACGGGGCTGGACGAAGAAATTCTATGAAATAGAGTTTCGAAACGATCTACTTGGGCTTTTATGAATTTGCAACGAGTGGTTAAAGCGCGAGTTTCCGACATGACCGCTGATGTCGAACGAGTTTCCACCATGACTGACACAAGCAAAAAACAACACTAAACGAAGGTGTAATGGAAAAGGACTTACTTTTGATTTGAGAACGTAGTAACTTCTTGACGAACAGAAAACCAACCCGCTGCCGATCGCTGCCGCTTGACGTGGGACCTGGACTCGGTGTAGGCTCTCGATGGTTGAATTTCCTGGTGTTGGCGAAGCTTCTTGACGCTCTCCGACGAAATGATGTTGGAGCAATTGCATCCACCAGCTACTGGAAACTTGTACACTCGCGTTTTTTAGCTTCTTCCACATCCGGCTCGAAGGACCAATTATAGTAAACATCAAAAAGTATCTTAAAAATAACCTACACTGCTATTTTAAGTTAGTATTCAGGTAGAAGTTAACTGTTAACAACCAACACTGTATTACAAAAACACTGAAAATGACAAACTCAAAGAAATCAAAGAAAAATGTAAAACGTGCACCTAAAAAATCAATCAGTCTAAAAGAAGTTATCAAACAAATTTAAAAATACCTTATTCAGAAGAAACCTCAAACAATAGCTGATGCACTTTCATTGGCTGCAAAAAAGCTGCACAGATAAAAAAGCAAATAAGGATAAGACCTCCTCGTGTCATACCGATTCCAAGAATTTCAAAAAAAGTTGGAGGTTTTCTTCCTCTACTACCTTTATTTGCTGGCTTAAGTACTTTAGGAGCGATAGGTGGAGTTGCTGCAAGTATTGCTAAAGCTATAAATGAAGCCAAAACCGCAAAACAAGAATTACAAGAAACAAAACGTCACAATACAACAATGGAAAGCATAGCAATGGGTAAAGGTTTATATCTGAAACCATACAAAACTGGTTTGGGGCTTTTTTTAAGCCCAAGCCACGTAACAAAAAACTATCGATAACATTTCCTAAGCGTCCATTAACCAACGTTGATATATCAGCACTTGTGAAAAAGTTAGAAATTCCACACTTTAGAGGAGTATTTATGAGAAATAATTTACCTGTTAAAATTTAAAAAAAATGAGACTGTTATAATAAATTTGGATGATGAAGATGGAGAAGGTACGCATTGGACTGCTTATAAAAAATGTGGAAATTCGGCAGTTTACTTTGATAGTTATAGTAACCTAAGACCACCGTTGGAAGTAATTAAATACCTAAATTCAAACGGTCAATGTAATATTTCATATAATCATGACGTGTATCAATCATATAATAGTTATAATTGTGGACATTTATGTATATCGTTTTTACACAATAAATAAGTTACCTATCTTTATAACGTATGTTTTAGTCTCTTTATAACATTTCTCGAGTAAACATGTCATATACATTTACAGTTTCTGCACGTAGTTCAATTCTTTCAACAAGAATTTATCCTCCGATAGTGCTAAATGACAAAAAGGAACATGTTTTAGGACTCATTGATTTTGTTAGTTCAAATTTAATAGCAAATGTGGATGCTCCAAACAAGTTTTATTATGGAAAAGAAGTAATCGAAATTCCTGACGGTTCCTATAAAATTCAAAATATAGAAGATTATTTAAAAAAACATATAAATGATCATGAAAAAGAAATTGAAGATAAAACATTTTTATCTATATCGGCAAACCTAAATACCTTAAAATGTGAAATAAAGTGCAGCAAAGTTATAGATTTTACAAAACCTAATAACATTGGTAGCTTACTAGGTTTCGGTAATCGTTTCATTCCCAAAAATACACACATATACATCAGATTTCCCGATAGACATACAGGAAGTTAACGTAATATGTACTGAATGTAATTTAGTTACAAATTCGTACAACAACGAAAAAGCTGTGCATATGTTACACATGTTCTACCCCACTGTACCGCCAGGGTATAAAATCGTTGAGGTTCCAAAAAACGTCATCTATCTACCAATGAGCACACGTCATATTGATGAAATAATTATTAAAATTGTTGATCAACACGGTAATTTGGTTAATTTTAAGAAAGAATTGGTGACGGTTAGAGTGCATTTGAAACAACACTAATATGGTGTTCCTATACAATATCAACTCCTCACTCTTAAATCCAACAACACCTATAGTGATCAAAGATATAAAAACTGAAAACATTGATAAACCAAACAGTAGACATATAAAATTGAAGAAGATAATACCGGAGAATAAACTGTTCCTACAGTCATTGGGATTTGAGTTAGTGCAAACCCATTCGAGAAAATAAAGGTTTTTCTCAGTTCTTATGCGTAAATAAACGAAAATGAGTTTCAACGTTTTAAATATTGGAGAACGTGTTCTTGTAGACAATTCTATTGTTAATTCTGAATATCATACTCATCAGCCGTATGCAGCCACAACCTTTAATAACAACGATGAAATTAGAATAAAAATACAAACTCAAAATCTTATAACTCTACCTTCACAGAGTTATCGTTACATCGAAGGTAAATTGGTTGATGAAGATAAGAAAGCTAGTAGAACATTGAATTTTGTTAATAATGGTATTACATTCTTGTATGATGAAATTCGATATGAAATTGGAGGAAGTGTTATTGATCGTGTAAGAAATCCGGGAATAGCTTCAACAATGAAAGGTTACATTTCATACACGGATAATGAAAGTAAACGATTACTAAATTCAGGATGGTCTCCTCAAGCGAACTCTTCACTAATTGATGAAGATGGTAATTTTAATGTTTGTATACCGCTTAAAATGCTCCTTGGTTTCGCTGAGAATTTTAGGAAAGTTATTATGAATATAAGACAAGAACTCGTACTTATTCGTAGTAATTTAGATTTAAACGCTATTCAATCGACTAATCCTGCAGAAAAACAACCAAAGGTAATCTTAGATAAAGTGGTATGGAAAGTTCCTCATATAGCAACAGCAGATGTTGAAAAACTACGACTCTATAAATATATTGAAAAAGATGTGGACCTGGATATTGCATTCAGAAGTTGGGAACTCCAAGAATTTCCTCTGTTACAGCAAACAATGAAACACACATGGGCAGTCAAAACAACTAATCAACTTGAAAAACCACGATTTGTTATCGTTGGTTTTCAAAGCGGTAGAAAAAATGATAAATCAAAGAATTCAAGTCACTTTGATCACTGTAATTTAACAAACATGAAATTATACTTAAATTCAGAAATGTATCCCTACGATAATTTAAATGTTAACTTTAATCAGAAAAAATGGGCAATTCTATATGAAATGTTTGCACAATTTCAATCATCATATTATTATAAATATCAACGTGAACCATGCTTCACACCTATGGACTTTAAAGATAAAGCTCCGCTAGTGGTAATTGATTGTAGTAGACAAAACGAAACAATTAAAAATGGTGCTGTGGATATAAGATTAGAGTTTGATACAAATGTTAATGTACCAGCAAACACATCTGTATATTGTCTTATTTTACACGACCGTTTAGTTAAATATAGTCCCTTGACTAATGTAATAAAAATTCTATAATTTATTAATTTGTATAACTAAAACAAATAACAATAGCATTAATTTCTATGATACCCTGAACCGTGTAGATAAAACTGATAAAATTTTGTACAAATCTTAGTACTTGAAATAAATATTTCTCCACTTTATGAGTTCTTTTTAATTCAACTTATTAAAGTTGCAACGCCATATGTGTTAGTTGTCCTTTAGTTCTTTCAAAGTTATACCCTTGAGATAACTACTGTAATTGCTTAATAAGGATATCTTTGTTTAAAATTATTCCGTTAGTGATTACTTAAAAACTCGTGACTAATTGACGCAAATGGAAGGTTTTGTTTTTACTAAAAACGCGTGATTGCATGATGCAACTTGGAATGTTTTTGCATACTTGTTGTTGGCTAGTGTAATTATTTTAGTAATTAACGTAGTTCTTGACCTATTATTTTTTTAATTGCTTGTTTGCGATGGAAATGTTTTACATTATGCAGTTAGCTGTTTACTTGAAAATGCATTTCGGATGATGCAATTATGCAAATTTGGAAAATTTATTTCACATTACGTAAATTGTGTACTGCAGATTTCAATTTTTAATGATCGAACGTTTTAGTATATAAAGACTATTTTAAAACAGAGAACATATTACAACAACATGTCTGCTTCTGCTGCTAGTGTTTTTTGTGATGCTTCATATTTTTATAATGAATTTGTGGAGTATGTAACAAAACAACCGCTACCAATACCACCTCGTCAACTCCACGCCGTAGTCACCATCGATTACACGACGGAGGTTGGCAACGAGCAGCTGTACGAGACCACCATCTTTACAACACCGCCAACCCCATTCGGAGGTCTCGAAGAAATCGAACAGTGGTGGAGTCGAAATGTTGAACTACCTATAATACGATTTCTTTGGAGACTAATAGATGGTGATGTTGTTGTAATTAACTATTATTGGACTTAATAAATATTTAAAAATATATGTGTATGTGAATGTATAAAAAGTAGCTCGACTAGGATTCGAACCTAGGTCTCCCTGCATAATCCGCAGCGGTACATTGTACCGAATCCCGCATATCAGGGTGTGTTACCCCTACACCACAGAGCCTTATAAATAATAGTTGCTTTTTACAAGACTACTACAGGTAAAGTACAGTTAGGTAACGTAAGTAGAGGCTCAGCTAGCCTAATTCAGATGAATCACTACTACTACTACGATCTAAAATAAATCACTTAGGTTAGGCAACCAACAATACACACACGCTTTAACCGTCAACACTTTACAATATTCAAGAACTTATTCTGGTCATTGTCTACACCTTTTTCTACAACCACCACATTAAGACCTTCTGGTCATTGCTGACCAAAAACAAAAAAAAATCTTACTCCCCTACAACGACCTTCTGGGCATTGTTGACACAAAAAGTACTTCTTCGCCTACAAGAAACTCTTCAGTCACCTTCACTCACCCCCTAAGGGGATGATTACGTCATACTTCGGATGGACATGCCATCCAGTGTCACAGTAACCGTGTAGTTATACTACTGTAAATATATTACAAAAATTTGAGGAAGATCTAATATTAATGCGAGGAAGAGTTACTGGAGCCAGAATATCTACATAGAGATAAGTTCACTGAGTTGTATTCATCAAGCTTAGCTACAAGCAAAATCATTTTAGGTAGCATCAAGCTAGAAGGGATATATAGCGACAGGGGTCTTGGGCAACTATTTATATCAGGGTAGAGATGCAATACAAAATATTAAACTACCCGTAATCGATCTTCCAAAGTTTAATAGGAACTATAATATTTGGTTAGAATTCAAAGACACATTTGAGCTCATGATTCACTTAAATACATCAACTAATAATATTCAGAAATATCACTATTTACTCGCAAGCTTAGAGAGAGAAGACCTTGTGGTTATATAATCTTTAGAATTTTCTTCAAATAATTATATGGTAGCATGGGAACATTTATACAACAGATTCAACAATTCAAGATTATTAGCGCACAATCATTTAAAGTCATTGTTTGATTTAGAATCCTTAGAATTTTCTGCAGGGTTACGCAATTTAATGGATAATATTAACAAGCATTGAAGAGCTTTGGAAACTCTTAAACAACTTGCTAAACGTTGGGACACAATAATGATTTTTATTTTAGCATCAAAACTTGATAAACCAACTCCGCGTGAATGGGAAAAGCACAAAATTTCAAATAATCTTCCACAATTACATGAAATATTTAAATTTTTGTGAACAAGGGCAGATTGGTTGGAAACGTAGAAATTAGAACTTTGTAAAAATTGCTTTTGCACTGGCAATGTAGCAAAATATTGCAAATATAATTCGTGTAAAACTTGTAAGAGAAAACATAATACAATGCTTCATGTAGATATTTACTTTAGCAGAACATAATTCTCAATTCAACAATCCAAGTACATCAACTCAAATAATATTGTTCAGCTATAGCCTACACAACATGCGTCATGTACTATTAGCAACCGCACTCGTTTCTGTTTGCGACTCACACGGATAATATTATAATGTTCGACTACTATTAGACAGTGGATCGCAGTCCAATTTTATATCAGCCCGGTTGTGTAAAAATCTCAATTTAGAACAATGGGCTACAAATATTTCTCTTGTTGGTGTTAATGCGGCTGCTTCTAATATCATCTCTAAGTGCAGTGTAAAAGTAAAACCATTATATAGCAATTTTATGTTAACAATTTCTTGTTTTGTGCTACCAAGAATAACCGATTCCATACCGACATCTAATTTTAATATTAGTTCTAAAAAAATTCAAAAAATTTACTTGGCAGGTCTTACATTTAATGAATCTTTTGAGATTGATTTACTGATAGGGGCAGGTCACTTTGGAAACTTAATTTTAAATAAAAAAAAATCATTAGGTCGATCTTCACCAGTATTACACAATACAGTATTTGGTTGGATATTCGCAGGTACAATTAATTCACCTACAAAAACGGTTCATTGTTGCTTATCAAAAATCATTGATTTAGCTGAAACTTTGCGAAAATTTTGGTAATTGGAAGAGTGTTCAAACAATATAGACTATTCAAGCGATGATATCCTATGCGAAAATCATTTTGTAAAAAATGTCACTAGGAACTCCGACAGTAAGTTTGCAGTTCGGATTCCACTAAAACATCTTCAAATTTAGGAAATTTCCAAGATATTGCAATTTATGTACGAATATGAAAAATTAGGGCCTGTGGCAGTTGGTAATAAAGTAGAACCTCAACAATTGACATTTTTTCTACCACATCACTGTGTTTTTAACTACGATAGCTTAACAACAAAGCTTAGAGTAGTTTTTAACGAATTCTCATGAAAAAACGCTGGACGTAATATGTGTTCTAACAAGATGAAAAAGACCACAGTGTATATAGGAACTTTAGACATTCAATGAAATAGTAAAACTGACTTTTTAAGTTATAAAATAGTTGAACTATCAGAATCTTATATAATAACAAGATGTGTCAGATGTAACAAACGTGATCCATTAGGTCTGTTAGGTCCATGTATAGGGTGGCCAGATAAAAATGCAATGTGCTGTATCTCGAAAACTATTCGTCGTAGAGACTTTCGGTAATAAAATTTATGAGTAAAGTGGCCAAAAGGAGACCGCGGAAAATATTTTCAGATTTCCAAAATGGTCACCAGGGAGCGTTACCGCCATCTTAAACTTTTAAAGTGATTTTTCACTGAAATCCACCTAGTAAATGTTACCGAAAGATATATGCTTATTAAAGCTAAGCTTTACTCTAGTAATTTTTGTTTAACACTTTTTGACTTATCTATTAAAATAAAGTGGTTAGGAATAACTCAATGTTTTTTAAATAAACAGCTGTAACTCCTAAACCACTGAACGGATTTTAACAAACTTGGTCTTGTTGGAAAAAGCATTTATATTTCCATAAAACCCATCCTACCTGTGATATGTCTAATTCTTAGGGATGCCGCTAGAGCGCGTTCTTTGATATTATAACAGAAAATTGCAAAATTCTCTAAAAAATTAAAGGCAATAATAGGACTTTTTTTTCATAAAAATGTAGTGAAATGATATCTAAATAGGCTAGTGAAAACCGTATCTCGATATCTTATTCGTAGCCTGAAATATCGAAGAAAGAAGATTTAGTTATCATATAATTTAAAAAAAACGTTATTACACCGATATTTATTGTTATTTATTTGTCTTTTTTCAAGATTCAATGATAAAATGTCATAATTTAATAATTTTTAAATAATAAAAGTATTCTTAGTTCAAATAATTTAAAAAAAAATGTGTAGGGGCATAATAAGAAAAAAGGGCCGATTTTTAAATAAAACTAATGCCTCCTTAAATGCTCGAACTGTCTTCCATCACACTCAATGCATTGTTGGAGCCGCTTATGCGTGGACATTACAGTAGCTTCAATTTCTGCTCTTGAAAGGCTACGAATGGCCTCCTGTATTCGGATTTTCATGTCGTCTCTCGTTGTTGGTGGAATTTGATAAACAATATCTTTCAACCGACCCCATAGATAGAGGTCCAAACAGATGAGGTCTGGGGATCGGGGTGGGCAAGGAAATAGATTTCCTCGCCCAATCAACTTCTGGTGATATGTTAGATCTAAATGTTCTCGCACATTTCTTGAGAAATGTGCTGGGCAACCGTCTAGGCGCAAAAACATATTTTGCCGTAATTGCAGGGGCACATCTTCTAATAAAATAAGCAATTGGTTAACCAGAAAATCAAGGAACACGGCACCATTTAGTGGTTGATCAAAGAAATAGGGACCTATAATAGTTCCGCCCAGGATGCCACACCACACATTGAGACTCCAATGGCCTTGATGTTGGACTCGGTTGGACCTCGCGCAACCAGTGAGGATTGTTGTCAGACCAATAATGCATATTATGCAAATTAATGTATCCATTACTTCTAAAAGTGGCCTCATCCGTCCAAAGAATTTCGGATAAAAATTCTCTATTTTCCCTAATCATGCCCAACATCCAATGACAATAATCTATCCGTCGGTTAAAGTCTTCGTGATTTAAGGCTTGATGTAAAACCATATGATATGGGTGCAGTCTAAAAATTTTAAATAACAAACACATTGTGAAACATGTAAGGTAGTATTTTTAGTGCCATAAAAACTTACCTGTGATCCTTTAAAATGTTTAGAATAGTAGTACGTGATATACCCAACGCGCGAGACATTGCTCTAGTACTAACGTGGGGATTCAATTCCACGTCTGCTAAGACATTAACAATATTGTCTTCCGTTGTTCTAGCAGAGTGTCTTCGCAACTGAGGTCGAAAGCTGCCAGTATTACGCAAATTTTGCACTACACGCGGAAAAATTCTCGCATCGCGTAAACGCCGATTTGGATATCGAGCTCTGTATACTCTTTGAGCCAATGCCGCATTTTGAAGACATTCAAAATATACCGCAATCATATCGACAGCTTCATCATTTGTAAAAGGCATTTTAATCGTTTCAAGGCCTTACCTGTGTGTGCAACGAACACAAATTACACTGTCTTTATAAGTATAATTTTAATATTTGTTGACAAGTTGATTTTAGGCATTTATTTTTCCTCCATGGCCTACTCTTTATATTCTGCCTACCTTGCACTTGCATACTAGCTGCATTGATTGTTATGCCCCTACAAGTTTTTTTTAAATTTTTTGAACTAAGAATACTTCTATTATTTGAAAATTATTAAATTATGAAATTTTATCATTGAATTTTAAAAAAAGACAAATAAATCACAATAAATACCGGTGTAATAGCGTCTTTTTAAAATTAGATGATAACTAAATCTTCTGTCTTCGATATTTCAGATTACGAATAAAATATCGAGATAAGGTTTTTACTAGCCTATTTAGGTATCATTTCACTACATTTTTATGAAAAAAAATCATATTATTGCATTTAATTTTTTAGAGAATTTTGCAATTTTCTGTTATTATATCAAAAAACGCGGCATCACTAAGAATTAGACATATCACAGGTAAGATGGATTTCATGGAACAATAAATGCTTTTTCCAACAAGACCAAGTTTGTTAAAATCCGTTAAGTGGTTTAGGAGTTACAGATGTTTATTTAAAAAAACATTGAATTACCCCCCACCACTTTATTTTAATAGATACATTAAAAAGTGTTAACCAAAAATTACTCGAGTAAAGCTTAGCTTTAGAAACTATATTTTTTGGTAACATTTACTAGGTGGATTTCAGTGAAAAATCACTTTAAAAGTTTAAGATGGCGGTTACGCCCCCTGGCGACCATCTTGGAAATCTGAAAATATTTTCCACGGTCTTCTTTTGGCCACTTTGGTCATAATTTTTTTTACCGAAAGTCGTTACGACGTATAGTTTCCGAGATACAGCACTTTGCATTCTTATCTGGCCACCCTGTACAATATGAAAAAAATTATTATACAAAAGCTATGGTTGTTACAACTAGACTGGGATGAAGAAATGCCAGATGAATTGAAAAATAGGTGGTTGCATTTTGTAAAAAATATATCTAAGCTTAATTAGTTACAAATTCAACGCTGTTTGTTTCGATGCAGTTAAAATCAATCTACACGGTTTTTGTGATACATATAAGCACGCGAATGAAGCCTGCATTTATTTACGCAGCACCGATTTACAAAAAAAAATACAAGTAAACCTGTTGTGTGTTAAAACTAAACTAGCTCCTCTTAAATGTTTAACCGTGCTAACGCTGGAACTATGTAGTGCACTCCTATTAGCTAGATTAATGAGAAAGGTAACCGAATGGCTAACTATTCATCCAAAAATTTTTCTTTGGTCTGATTCGCAAGTAGTACTTCAATGGATCACACTGAGTCGAAACAATTACAAATATATGTCGGAAATAGAGTATCCGAAATTCAAAGTATTACCAAAGTCGAATAGTTGAGTTGAAATTATGTGAATAATAAAGAAAATCCAGCTGATATAGCATCGCGCGGACTATTTCCACACTTATTAAGCTGATTTCACTATGTGGTGGAATGAGACCAGTTGGCTCTCCCAAGAAAATTGTAAAAGTAAATGTTTCGAACAGAAATTGTCAAGTTATGAAATTCGCGAATTACGACGATATTTGCACATCGCGAACACTATGCTGCGATTTGGGTTTGCAAGGTTTTTAAATTTACCCAATTTAAAATGTGTTGTAGGTTATTTATGAGATTTATTGAAAATGCAAGCTTACCGAAATCAGAACGTCAATTTGGAGAGTTATCAGCCGGTAAATTAAATAACAGCTGGATGCAATTGGTTAGAATTGCACAAGCGAATACTTTTTCTAAAGAAATCAATTTACTGAGTTTAGGTAAAGTTTTAAATAAAAAAATATATGTAATTAAAGGATTCGCACTATTTATTGATAAGGAGGGCTTTCTACGAGTTAGAGCTAGATTAATAAATTTTTATTTGGACTATGGTGCAAAACACCAATTACTTTTATCTGGAAAGCACATTCTCACATTTTAATATTACTACAAAATATTATTACATGATGGACCTCAACTATTGCTAGCTATAGCGCGCCAAAAATATTGGCCTACGTCGGGTATCACAATGGCAAAGAGTATTACAAGTAAATGTACAACTTGTTTTAAATTTAAACCAAAACCAATAAATCCCATTATGGCTCATCTTCCTGAAAATCGCGTTAAGATTACGAATCCATTTCATATTACCGGTATAGGCTACCCATGGCCATTTGCATTAAGAAATAAAGAATTCATAAAAGGGTATATTTGCATTTGTATATGTTTACAAGTAAAGCTGTATACTTAGAAGTTGTCACAGATCTGACAACGGAATCAGTTAAAGCCGTCGCATATCTACTCGGATAATGCTAGTAATTTTGTTAAAGCAAGAAAACAGTTAGTCCTTCTATACAAATTTCTATCAAAGAGTAAAGCAGAAATTGTAAAACTGTGTGCAAATGATGGAATTGTGTGGTATTTTATTCCACTAAGTTTGCCTCATTTTGGAGGTTTTGGGAGTCTGCAGTAAAAAGTGCACAATATCATTTAAGTATAGTTTTAAAGGATGCAAAGCTAACTTATGAGGAATTTAATACCGTAATTGTACATATCGAGGCAATATTGAATTCCCGCTTCACGTCCCTTGTCATCTGATCCAAACAGTCTTGAACCTTTAATACCTGCTCACTCTTTTGATTGGAAAACCATTAACATCGGTGCCTGAACCAAATCTTGTAGAATTGCTAACCAACAGGTTTTATCTAAGTTGCAGCTATTGCAACAAATTAATGAATATTTTTGGAGGCGTTGATCAGGCGAATACGTTTCCCAGCTGCAGGAGTGCACGAAATGGAAAACCAATGATAGTTCCACCATCAGTGAGGGTAGCCTGGTGACCATCAAGAGTAAGAACTTACCTCCCTGTAATTGGCTGTTATGAAGAATAATCTAAACTCATCCTGGTGATGACGGTGTTCTCAAAAGACCAGTTACAAAAATTTGTCTTTTGCCGTCCGTGGAAACAGACGACAATAACACACTAAAAAACTAAGTATATTCCATTGTAGTGTTATTATTAATAATTATATTTACAGATTTCTACTTAGGTAGTAATTATGAATTGCATTTAAGTTGGTTTTGTTAAACATAGTTCAGCGTCGGGTGTTATGTAAAAATACCGGCAGGCGAAAGGTGAGTGCGCGCTGGGGTGCGCGCACGCAGCTTTCACTGTGCGGCAAGCGTCCCGGACACTTTGTCAGAGCAGCGTTCAGAGACTGGTTGTGGTAAACCGTTATACGCGTTTATTAATTACATCCTATGTGTTACAAGTATTACAAATGTGTTTTTTCAAAATCAAGATACAGTCCACTCTATCGACGAAACACCAACCAGAAATTCTCATGAGTTCAGGTCTATCGTTAAGTGTGGTGTCATCAGCATACCGTAAGTTAGGTATCATCACTCGACTGATGATCGCTTCTCTATCCGAACAATCGAGATTAAACAAAAGTTGTGAAAGAATAGAACCCCTTTTCTCCATAAAGATAGCTTTTTCTGGAGAAGTATAGAAGTCTACGTAAGTTATATAACACCAAATTTCAATCGAGAGATTGCATTGACAATTTCTTCCTTCAGAATTGAAGATTCGGTTTTTGCCGCAAATTGGAATGCTGTGTCTTAAACTTGACCTCAAGAAGCCTATTTCCTCTATTGTTGCAGAACTATTTCGAAGATCCAAGCTACTAATTGCATGAAAAGTAGTTTCCAAATCTCTATAGAAGTTTTCAAGGTCTTCATCATTCGTATCCTCTATTGGTGCATAGACCTAACCAAAACTGGTTGCAAAAGAAACATCAGCTATTCTACTTGGTATAATTCGGTGGCCGATAGAATTGTGTACGAGTAGGTATTTGGTCAATTCTTTTCCGATTACAAAAGCAACACTATATCTGCTAAGGTTCTCATGTCCAAAAAGGTAGACAGTGTTTCCCAAGAGACGTTAAAAAAAATACCATTATTTTGCTAGTGTGTTTCACTCAAGCCAACGGTCGGCACATTTGTACTTAGTAGTTTCTTCCCAACTACTCGTATATAAAGCTGCAGAAAACCTCTAACATTCCAAGTGCTAAAACTATTACTATTTCGAAGATCCACCTTCCAATTTAGATGTTGATCGCCAGTACTGCATTTCGCATGTGATGCCTGGTGAGCTACATACACATGCCCAGTAGCAAGTTTCCCACTGTGTGATCTGGATCTAGAACAGCGTAGATTGTCAGTCGGATCGCATGACGCATATGGTAAATCTATATTAACTGTATTCATTTGGTTTTCCTGGGAATAATATGCAGTGGTTTCCCGTTGCCTTCTGCACTGTGATGCCAGAGCCATTCATTCTATTGATACAACTGAGCCTACAGCTTACAGATATAAACCTAAGCTACAGCATTTATCTTTAGCTTCTGCTAGTACTGGCTCCGTCGCTGTCCAATAGGAATGTTTCTTCAACCTTCTGCTCTATATGCTATGAAAGGAAACCATTAAGTTCGATAATTGAAAGTTGTTTTCTCTGTCTTTTATACTATCCCTAGAAGCAGGGTTGCCACTTCCGCCATCTTCGCCCTACCGAAGTTTTCTCCTCGGCCGTCGATATCGTTGTGGACTTGATCCTATCCCTGGACAAGGAACCATTAACAGGTATAGCCTTCCGGGTTATAAATCTCCTGAAATTTGCGGTGGGCACGGTCGATTTACTTCACTAAATAAGGCCATCCTACGAAGTTTCAGCCGCTACTCCGATCAGATTAGCTCAAAATAATATTAGCCATCGCCGGTAAAACCGGAATACCGAAATGAATTTGCAAAAATGGATGTATTTGTTATGATTGTTATAAATTTGGTTACTATAGTATCGGTCAATTCGGCTACGTCACAATTTATTAATTCCGAGTTGTGATGTGGCAAGGTGGAAGACGACATTCAAATTATGAATATTTCAAAAACTATTGAAATTGAATCCACATCCAGGCAACATCAATTAACCGAGAATGCAAATACTAATAGTTTTCGGCACTTTTAAATTAATTGCTGTTCGCGTTTACGGTTGTCATTGTAGCAGCCCTTATATGCAACACAAGACAATGCATAATTGCTTAAGACAATGCCGGTTAAAGCTACATTTATTTTAGACAATACTTCAAGTTTACAAGTTTATGAGCAATGAGTACAGATATTTCCCAATACGTTTGCAAATAGATATTTGCGATTTTCTAAACAATAACTTAATGGGAGTCAGGAAATTTATAACCTGCGGAAATTTTACTGGATGTCCTATAAAAAAGGTGCGTATAATAGGTATTTATGTACCATGGACAATAATGCCCGTGGTGCATACACACTTTTATTTCTCACCAGTATTTATTAAATACTTGGATCAGTATATGCATCGTCGCGTCGAAGTACGTGATGGGTCGCTAACGATTAGAGGTCTCTTGGATTCCACTTAGTAAAGTTATGCCAGAGAACATTTTTTAATTTATAAAACGGTTTGCCAGTATTCTCATTTTGCGTTTAAATGTAGTCATAACGTTACAACGTTTTTAGTAAATAAATGGTGAGATGGCTTTACCTATGTCTCAATGTATAAAATAAGACATGTTAGCTTATCACAGCTTTAATCATGAGGTAAAAATATTTAATTTAGCTATACATTTTTAAAGCTATTACTTTTATTCCACTTTAAGTAATGAAAAAATACACTTAAGCTGTTGAAATTATACATAAACGGTAGAAAGTAAATAAAATCATTGACTATGTGTTGAAAATCGTCTACTTTTTTCAGGGAATTCATCACATCTGCAATTTCGTGGAGGACGAGACTAAATTTCCACCACTGTTGCCTGCAGGTGATTACAAGATAGAATATCAAGGGATATATAATGGCACGGAAATGTTTCTTATTGAATCATATGGGTCAGTAATTTGGCCGTTTGGAAGCTAGTAACGTCAATATTAATATTGTATTGTTGTTTATAATATGAATTAATAAATGATATTTTTCAAGTGTATTTAACAAATGTAGTCAACGACATGTGTATTTGTGTTATGGACAAAGAAAACGTCAAAATCCAATCAAGCATCAAAGATTTTCCCTTGATATAGCTTCGTAAAATGTTAGTTAGACTTTTATCTTCGACTAATTAATTGCAATCTTAACTAATGGTTTCATAATAAGTCTCAAGTTTATCTAATGAAGCAGTAAATTTCACAGTAAAGTAATATATAGTTTTCATGAGTATAAAATTGTATCTGATATGAAAAATCACTTAGATTCACTAGGAAGAACTTTTATATTTAACAAGCAAATTGCGCGCTACGCGCACGTGAAATAGGATACGCGAAAGGTTAAGCTCCCAGCCGAGCGCTAAGATAAGAAAAACAAAACCTAAGCAAATATAAACATCTGTGAAGCCGGAACGTGAGATTTTATTTTGTGTTACAGACACACAAACACACATTAAGGAAAATTATATTATAGATAATGATGGCTCTGTCGCTATAATCGATCGTATGCTTTATCAAGCAATACTCTGTGCTTATTATTATCTGTTCGATACCCCACACAATGCGATGCTAAAATGAGAAAACAAGTAAATAAAATTATCAAGAGAGTCAAAAACATAAGTAAGTGGATCAACAGGCGTTTCAAGTGGCAGCACAAAAACAGGAAGAATGATGTAAAAACTACTTTACCGACACCATGAAGAAAACTGGACAAAATATGGAAGCTTGAAGAAATAAGACGGATCTGAATTGCGGAAAAGCACGTAGTCATCGATAAAGGCTGAGCTGACCAAAGTCAAGATAGAATCAAAAAATTAAAAAGCGCCAGGTGTGAACAAAACAACAACTGATATGTTAAAGATCGATGTATACGGTTCAGTAGACATACTCTGCTATGTGTTAGAAAAGATTTGAAAGAAATTTACGTTATACTGGAATGACGGAATTATAGAAGAATGGTCTATGGTAGCAGCAGCTACTAAGAAAGTAAGGGTTGGTTCTCTCGTAGTTGTTTTTGTTCAGGACCTACTAATCCTCCTAACCACCTTGTGGTTTCAGCTGAGTAGCATTTTCATCAAGGATGGGGTTAAGAAAAAGCTAATTTTCTACATACCAAAGCAACGAAATTTGCAAAGGAATGCCCTAAAGTGTTTTCTGTTTTTTTCTAAATGCGGTGGGCGCTTTGGAATGAGCAAGATTTTAAGATTACGCCATATTAAAAAAAATCCGGAGCTGCGACAGATTGTTGCACTATTTATTAAGGATGATGTATGCAACGATGGCATTGCAGTTGCTGGTGAGAAATTGTTACTTGTCTTATAATATGGGGCAACAACGTTCCATTTTCCTATAATTATTTGATCAGGATATAGCAATTTATTACATTCTAAGTTTCACTTGGCAGTTTTACCTTCTACAGGTGCAGCACCTACCAATCACTCATATCAGACATACCTCTAAGTCCAACAGTACTAGATGGGTAATAATTTACAGACAACTACCTGTGGATGGCAGTTAAGCCTCCCTCTTTAGCTGAACTCGATTCGTTTATGCCTAACTTTTACTGAAAACAAAATCAGTATTTTTAAAATTCAATAACAAAATGGTTATCAAAAGAATTATTTATTTTTCTATGGCCTACAATTTTTGCTGGAAATTTATTTTTAGATCTGCAACGACTAAGGAATTATATACAAGAAACTAAAAATAGCCCGCTATTTTTCAATACGGCGACCGTAGTACAGCGTCTATTTTAGGGGACTTAGTATATTCCATAAAAAGGTAAATGTAACAGCTATACCAAATTCCTTGCTTGAACTAAATTTGTCAAAGTTAAAGCTTATTTTATTGAGTACTTTTTCCCCTGAACGGTTAGGCAACCCTAGTTACAACTTTAATAAATTCAGCAATTTACAGTTTTATGCTTATCAGCTTGGCTCACATACTTGCATTCCTATGGTTTTTCTTCTTTTTTCAAATATTGAAGCTCTTGACACAAAAAAGAAGCTGACCTGCGGTTAATTAAATACAATAATTAACGGTGATACCAAAAGACCGCAGATCAACCTACTTGCTGCGCTTACTATACGGCAAATACAAGAATTTCCCGACACTTACCGCATAAGCCGAACTAGCTCAATTTCGGCGGCCTTGGATCGTAGATTATTTATCAGCTGCACTAACCTGTGAATAGCTCCAAAGACAAAAAACAAATGGGCGCCAGAAACCAAATGGTTTCGATTAGAATAAACCAACTACAGTAATTAGAGTTTATTAACTGCATAATAATCTGGTAATCACCAAATGTAATTTATGTAATTCATAAAATATTTGAAAATTTTGCTAGACTATGCAGACAAAACTAATTGTAGGTGGCCACACTCATTACCACAAATAACCTTTTTAAGGTCGTTAAATTACTTGAAATTGCAAAGTAAATATAGAGATATGCATATGGCTGTCATTCATAAAAACCTTCCTTTCTAGGTTGATGAGAGAAAAAAATGTGGGTGCTCTCTTTACAAAAGAAGGTACAAGGTACACATAAAAATTCAATAGTTTTAAATGCTACCTTTAATTAAAATTGATGAGTGAATGAACTATCATGTTAGTAATAAATTTGGTATCCGGTATCACCAACACAAGATTGACTTGGTAGGTACATAACCCGTCCCCGATCGGCATTGTAATAAAAAAACGAACCAACTGACCTTCTAGGCCCACAAGTTTAAGGTATAAACGCTAGCCGGGAGCTGCTATAACGGGTAACCCGCATACAGCAAAGAATCAGCCTTACGCAACATGGGTGTGTTAGCCCTCGGTGCAGCAGAAGCGATGCAGAAAATAGCAGGTTTTCGTATCGAATTAGGACAGGAAGCTCGACTCCAAGTTTCGGTGAAAATTGTTAATCGCAAGTGCAATTTGTGAATTTCAGGTGAAAATAATTCCTGGTAAAAGCTAAATAAATGCAATTAATATGAGGATAACAGAAAGAAAAACTCATCGTACCTGAATCAAATTATCAGCTATTGGAAACAAAATGCTTGTAAAAATTGGTTGAGCGCACGTACTTTTGACTTATTTAAAAATCAAACCTCGACCGCACAAAACGCGTCGGCCAGAGCTAGAAAACAAGTGCCGGGCCCGAAACGTTTGCTTCAAAAAGAAAGTTCGCATTCCTACGGCCAGCGAGAACAAATAGAGCGGGTCCAAAGGGAATCGTGCGAACGGTAGGAACTCAATACAAGTACAAAATGCGCTGGTTTGGAAAATTTTACAATTAGCAATGCAATGGATTATAATTCAAATAAAAATATTCAGGTTAGGCCTGAAATAATTTGGTAAATGGCGAAACAATTAAGCGGAGCCAAAAAAATGTTTCAATCTTAATAAGCTGAGATGGTGGACTGCTTTTGGTAAACTTTCCTTCTATTCCATCCCCGATTTGGTCGAGAGAGGTTGCTGCCCTGGGTTTCTTACTTCGTTAAACTTGGCTATAGTTAACTTCATTTTGGGAGGATGTTACGGTATTTATTCATCAGATCGACAAAGGTCGTATTTATAGTCCAAACTCGGGTACAAACTACAGGGTTCGCCGGCTTTCCCTAAAAATCACAGATCTTAATGTGTCGGAACAGATTTTGTTGCTCCGGTTACTCGCACTTAGCTCAGTCGGAAAGGGGTAGTTCGAAGACTTAAATAGAAAACCGACGGGGTACTTACCCTAAAGCTTGCTTAAAAGAAGTGCCTAAGGACGCCACTCGTTTTGATAAATTAACAACCCTCGTGACCCAAAACGAGAAATATCACAGGGCTCTACTAAAGATTTGCTGGGTTAGCTGCACGCTGCGAAGCGTCGTTCACTAGGTTCCCTCCAAGTCGGGCGGTAAACACCGGGTGGCCTTAATGGCTTACCTTATGAGCACCTCCCTAAAGGGGTTCAAAAGAATTTACTCAAGCCCAAAGACTGTCGGGCTTTTCCAATAAAAGCACGTGTTCTAGCTTTACATTTGATTACACTCGGCTTTTTGCCACATTAGGACTGAAGAACCACAGATTTCGGGTTTAAATCAATTAAACAAACAAAGTGTGACTATATTATTATTTAATGAATGAAAATTGACACACACAGGGCCACAAGATGGCCATAAGAAGGTTACACCCTAACTGAAAATTGTCGGGGGTTCCAAGCAAAAGTTACCTTAATGCTAATTACAATACACAAGTTATTTGACGAAATTAAATTCGCAGGCGCAAAGTCCCGCAGCATGCGAGGCACAATAAACATACGATTCGGTAGCACTTTCGCGACACAGGCCTAGTGGCAGCTCCCAGCAATACACCCTCCAGCAGCTTGAAAGGGTTGTTGAAGGGCTTTGCCAAAAACCAAGCGGAGACTGCAGAAGGTCAAGGACTGCGAAGACGGCGTCCACAAAGACTAAGGTTGCGTCCCGCAGCGAGCGTAGAATTCCAAAGACACGACGGGCGACAGGATTTGCATAATGCAGATTATGCCAAAAAGCACTTACGAGGCTTAATCGAAAGGTCTCCTCCAAGTGTCCAGTGTAGTAGAATGTTTTCCCCACAGACAGGTGAGCGAAAACGGCAAACGAAACGGACACTTCGCCTCGGAGATCACCAGGTCGGTCGTAACACACACCAAAACTGGAATTCAGCCCACCATAACTACATCACGGACACGTTAACACGAGAACGACAATCAACCACGGAGTTTTAACAGATGACAGCTCCCCGATTCGCGGCAACAGCCCACGAACCGGGAGCGCAAAAATCACATAGGTTTTGCTCGCTTGAGTGGTGGTTACTCATTTAAATTTCCAATGCACAGGGCTTAAGAACAACGTAACGGAAGAAAGTTTTGAAGTACAAAATTAATAATCCCACATGCACGGTTAACTAAGGGTTTATCAAACTTTATTTCAATAGTCCCAAACCTGGACGTAAAAGCATAGGCGAGAAAAATGCAAACAACGAAAGCCTTCGGCGGCTGAGGTCATATCTGACTTAGCAGAATTCGGGGAAGTCCCGGTTAACAAAGCACAAAGAAAACGGTTCCCACACACTTGCCATACCACGCACGGAAGTCCACGAGCGTAAATATCAAATTTCAGGAACAACAAAAACCAAAACACAAAACTTAGCGTTAGCCTGGGTTGTCAATAATGCAAAACAAAGAATGAATTCACGGACACAATTCGACGAAATCTAAACTGGACGGGAATGCTTTTAATAAACTACGTGCTTCCAAAGACTGTTTACGGGACAAAATCTACGGATCGTGAACGCATTATTATTTGGACCAAATGGAATTTAACATGTAGCTTTAAGACCCAGGGTTGAACTTTAAGCAGAGCCGTCTTCAGAAATTTATCAAAACAAAAAAAAACTATTAACGCGGCATCAACTCAACGTAATTTTGAGCAAAACGAAAGAGGTCGAAAATGATCTAACAAGGACTTAAGGCATCGTAACCCCCTGAACGTTACTGTAATTGTTTGTGTGATATTACTCTCGTTCGCCACGCATTTGCGGACTTGTTGGGCCTCCTCTTTGATGGGACCGCATACAAGGCTGTTCGCCACCAACATGATGGTTTCGGCTTCTTTTCTTTAGCTCCGTTATGCACCTAGGAATTTATATTTTTAGCCTTTTTCTACCTGGGATATTTTTTCTAATTGGGACATATTTCGATTTGAAATAATTTATTCTGCATGGGACCATGCTATGCATGTGCGAGCCTGTGTGCTAACCATACCTGTGGCTGTGTTTGCTGCCATCCCCCTGGCATCGCTGTCCCTGGGACGAGAGGCTCTCGCAGCCCGTTGCGAGCTACCTCCATGGCACGTACTCGCCCTCTAGCTGCCGGCGAACTGCCTGGTTGCCACATTCACCAGCTCTGCACCTCGTACTGTGTATACCTGGAAGGTTTTGTAGCGTTATCACCTTGTGTATTTGAGTATGACTTACAGAATTGGTATGATTGCTTTTGGTGTTTACGTTTTGTGCTTTATCTGCGTAATTAGATTTTAGATTACTTGGTATACTTACCCGGTTGTACCCGTGGTGTTAGGATTATATGGTGTGCTACGTAGCGGTTCAATTTTGGTCAGTTCCGCGCATGACGTCAGCTTGAGAGCAAGCCGTAACATCCGCCCTTATTACTAACTGTCCGGGATACAGAAAAGCGTCGTTTGCGAACGGGTTATTAAACAAAAATAGTTAATAAATAAAATGGTAACGCCGCGATAAATATAACATCGATTATTTAATAACATACAAACTCAATCAGAATGTAGTGGAAAACCCTTTTTCTTACATTCGAGGTATGGGTGCCACCAATAATCACTCGAATCCACTTCATATCAAGTACAGAACTCGGTGGTACGTACTGGGACGACATTCTTTTTTTTTATATTTACAATGAACAAAAATACCGAAGAAAATACCGAGTTTTGTTTAACCGCAGTTTTTTGCAAATACCATTGAATCTTCAGAATTAGAAAACAAGGATGTGAATGATGATTTAAATATTCATAAAGATAGTACACTGCTCGAAGATTATATCGTGTGTTTCAAAAAAAAAACTCATTCGCAACATGCCATCATCAAATTGAAGTTTGCCGTAACTTGAAATATAGGTACCCATTGATGCAAATAAACTACCAAGTCAGAGAGAACTAAATTACATCTTGACCTCAATTATTTTCCTAAAAATATACAAAACACTTAACAAAAATTATTTTTTCCCGCTGCTGATCATGTAAGTCAGTGATACAGCCTTAGTAACAAAACGTGTAAGTCGGTGTTTATATTCGTTTGCTGCTTTTTCTTGACAACGGAACTTAATACTATTATTAAGTTCCTAGGATAATAAAATTAGCAAAGCAAGATGCATATTGAGACGTTTTGTTTATAAATCGCAAGTGTTGATGTGACATGTGACACTCATAGGTAACACGACTCACGAAAATTAATCCTGGTGACAGGTGACAAACCAAACGATTTTTTCAAAAATCAAGGAAAATTTCGATAAGCAGCGGGAAAAATATAATAAGATAACTCGGAATGTAACGCCTATTAACATTTTCGGCAGGCAACAAACCGCGACTTCGTCTTGGCTTGTACTTGCCTACCTCAAATGTTAATAGGTCCTTACATTCCTTGTGACTTAAATAGCTATTATTGGCCGTTATGATTATTACACTCCTTGTTGTTGTGTACATGCCATCTTAGTTTCCTTTTTGCTTGATGCAAGTAAACTTAATGCAGTGTAAATTTTTATCTGTCACAGTGACAGATGTGTTCATAAACAAATTGCAATCTGACATTCACCTACAGAGTTAAGTTAAGACAATTAATGCAATTAGCTCGAATTCTAGACACACACTTTAGACGTTTACATGGTGAATTATTGTCAAAAGAGTCGTTAGTTTAAAAAAAATTGGTTGATGCGGTTGTCAATGACCCCAATTGCTTAAATATGTTTCCGTATTCTTTGTATGGCGCGAACTAGATTATACGATTAAGGCATCTAAACAAAAAGATAAGTTTTTCAAACTGTAAACGAAAATTACAGAAGAAATTGTCTAAGCAGGCGAATGTAAAAAAATAGGTGGACAATAGAAATACAACAGACTTGCTTAATGCTTTGGTATTTGTTGCACAGCTAAATGTGCAAAATAAATTTACTTGCATTATTTTTACTTTCTTTTACGATAAAGGAAGTATTGGATTCACCCCAAAAATTCGAAATTGAGTTTTCAACAGATCTTCACGTTTTAGAGTGCCCTGATCCCAAAAAACATATTTTTTTTATTGGTCTGTCTGTCTGTCTGCGTCTGTCTGTCTGCCTGTGAACAGAATATTTCAAAAACGAAAAGAGGTATGGCAGTGAAACTTCATATATAAGTTTTATGTACTATGTAGATGAGACAGCAAGCTTTTGAAAAAAATCGCATAACCGGAAGTAGGTGTTTACTCTTGCGATTTTTCAATTTTTTTCGATTTTTTCAAAAACGGCTCTAACGATTTTTTTAAAACTTTATATTTTTATTATATTTTTAATGTGTATTGATGTGAGATAGGTGATTTTCCAGTTGAATACTTCTAAAATGGGTTTCTTTTGCTTTTTTTCTATTTTTTTTATTAACTTCTATTTTAAATACAACACCCGGTATATTATTACATTTTTTAATTCAGCTTAAAATTCTAGAAAAAATTGTCTCTTCAACTAACTCTCTATTTTGTACCGTTTTTGTGGAATTTGCAATTTTTGAAAATTTTTTACAAATGCTTAGAAATTAAAAATCGTATTTTTGGCTAATTATAAGATCACTGTAAAAGGAAGTTGTGTGAGTGTATCACACCAGATTTTTTCTATTTTAATTTGCGAATGTTACTACTTCTAACTATAAGTCTTGTTGTATTTACTATGTCAACAATTAAAAAGTTTGCGATATAATTTTCTCATTACGTATTTTATTAAGAAAACCTGTGTTAATAAATTTAATAACGCAGTTTTATTAACCATAAAAATATTCTCAACTTTCGTATTTGCATGTATTCTCCAACTTTAATAATAAGAGCTACAGAGATTAATTGCGAGAATTTGACGAATGGAGTGTGGCAAATCTGCTCCCAAGCTGACGTCACAGTGTGCGACAAGGATAGCAATACATATGCGCGCGAGCACACCATATAATCCTAACACCACGGTTGTACCTGCAGCCACTTTTAGATTGCTTTAACGTATTCTACGGCTGCTTAAGTAATCACTCTTTCTTATGCTTAATAACT
The DNA here is from genome assembly GCA_940337035.1 of Agriotes lineatus. NCBI lineage: Eukaryota > Metazoa > Arthropoda > Insecta > Coleoptera > Elateridae > Agriotes > Agriotes lineatus. Next base: position 86,103 of record CALNHX010003771.1, on the reverse strand, counting down.
AAAATTATTTTAACCTCGGATTGTTTAAGTTTCCCGTATCTGTTATGCTTTTGAGTTTATTTATTTGATTTATGATTTGGAGGTAGAACTAGGTGATTACTTTGCATCTAACGCATTTTTGGCTAATTTTGAATTACGCAGCACTACTTTTTTCAATAGGTCGAATTTGTTGTGATATTTATATGTTATTTGTTGAACTTGCTGTTATATATTTCTGATACTTGTTGGTTTATTTATACATTTTTGGTGTGTATTTATATAAGCTGTTATGATGTGATTTGGTAAGCACTGCAGAACCAGAAATTAATAAAGCTCGTTACTAGTTTGTCCTGTTATTATTTTGGTTCGCTTGTTATCTCTTCATTTTAGGGAGGTCTGACCCAAGGATTTGTTTGCGTCGAGGAACTGGCGCCTATTTCCTTAGTTTCTTTTTCAGCTTCGCTGGAACCCCGACCCTCACGACGTGTTAGCCAACCTAGGCCGATATTTACCAGCTAGCCTAATACCCAATACAACTTTCGCCAACATGTAAGGGCCGCCCTTCGCCATCCTTCGTTACAGCCTACGTTGAGGGATCCATATTGAATTAAGGGCTTTTTCGAAAGATTCTGATCAAGTGTCTAGCAGAGGTATTTTTGGCGATTTCTCAAAATAAAAATGGTTTAGATATACACCTGATCAGCACATGTTGCCACTTTGGCAAAACGGACCAGAACATCTTAATGGTAGGCCTAGCTTCCTTTTGCACTATTTGGTTATATTTTATCTCTTTCCGTCATTTTAGCTCCTTTCTCGTACGTTTGATTTCAGCACCTTGCAGTATGGGCGAACGCAATATGTCCTTCAGTTACCGCAACTTGCTCGCCTGCGATTCGTGTACATGAGGATTCCATTTCTGCAAGTAATTCGAAGTCAGATTACTCTTGAAGCCCCGTCGTCGAAACTACACCTGCATATCAAATATTGCAGTCAGAACCACTGATTAAACCTGGAGTAATCACGTCGCTCCGTTGACGCTCATCAACAGAGCTTCTGATACGTCTGCTCGCTACCTGGTGAACAACTACCAAAGGTTTGTTTTAATCCATTCTATTTCCCCTGGGCAAAGACAAGGGTCTTCAACTTAACTTGCAAATTTGGGCTCTTTTTAATGTGTAATAGTATTCAATAAAGTTTTTTGAATTCGGAAAACAGCAGATTATCTTCATGATTACGTCATACAGTTTAATGTAGAGCGTAGCTATTCAGAACATATTTTGCAATTAGTTGAACCACTGTATACATTTTAACTGTCAACTATTAGATTAAATCGAACTACGGATATGCCTCACCAAATACCTTAATATATTAATACAGGAAACTCACGTTTTAAGCTAACATTCCACCAAATCCGGCGCCGTACGACGGATCAACGTAACATCTTAATACGGCGCCGTATGCATTGTGACTTCTGTGTTTGCTTATGTTCTTAATTCCACTTAATACGGCGCAGCAAAATTAATACTGTACGGAAAATGCAGCACTGCATAAAATAAAATTTGTATCAGTTGTCCGGAAAATGCCGTACGGTCAGCAGCTTCAAAATGCAAATTTTGCTTTAAAAGGCAGGATTATAGTACTAGTAGCCTGCCTATAATTCATATCTCTTTGGCTAAATTCTCTTTCAATCTGTTCTGTAATTTCAAAATGTTTTTATTGATACTGAAATAGGCATTGAAAATATTTTTGAGGATATAACTGCAGTTCTTGACAAAGTGGGTACTCCCAGCATTTTACACGCCGTTTTCTTCTTCTTTTTAGTAGCAATAAAAATAAAATTCCTCTAGCAACTTTCGATAATGACACTTTTATAGAAAGAATGAAGTATGCATTAAATATTTTAATAACTGCAGCAATGCAATATTTGCTGTATGCAGTGGAATGACTAAATGCGGTATTCTACCGTACGTCATAAAACGTATCGCCGTATACGTCGATGCAGTGTACGGCGCTGTGCTTGGTGGAATGTTAGCTTTAAACGAGTCGCAGGTGACGACAGCGCCGCGTTGCGGTAAGGAGTGTTAAAAAGTGTCAAATGTCAGTGTTTGTGTATGATTAATGTGCTTTTATTAAGAGAAAAACGCTCGAAAACATAATGTCTGGCGGCATATGCGCTGTGTATGGGTGTTGTAATGCTACTGTGAGAACCAAAAGACTTGGGAAGATAAAGGATAAACAAAAAAAAACCATAATTGAACAACCACTTTGGAACTATTTCATAAAGGAAATACCAGGAATTCCAACCCTTAAACCTTTTCAACACTCAATCATTTATCACAAATACTTAAAAAGTAAAGAGCCAACTAAAGTAAAACAAACTTAACAAACATCTAATAAAATATAAACTTTTAGGTATAAAGACAGATAATCTTAATCTACTCACCCTCTTAAACTTACTAAAATGAAGGATGTGTAATCAAAAAAAGAAATAATAACCAACATTAGGGATGGATACATAAACAAAGGAAGGGAAAAAAAATTAAAATTACCTATAAGAAGTAATACAATACATCAAAACATGGTTATTTTTCCAAATAATGAACAAGTTCACAAAATTTTTCAACAAAATGTGTAAGTAAGGAAAAAAAGCTAATTAGTACAAGTTTCTCACTTTTGTATATTTTTTAACAGCTACAACTTTGAAAGTAAAGACCACTTTATTAACGAAATCGTGTCAACAAAGAATGATACCATCTAAATACTCATACATTTTTAAAAGACAGGTAATTAATAAAATAGAGGATAATTATTCCTTCACAAATCCAAAACACTAATTTGTACCAATATTTACAGATCGTAATTGTAAATGTCCTTATGTCCTACATTATTTTAACAAAATTTTTATCTCTGATGAAGCTAACCTAGTCTTAGCGAAACGTAAGATATCTTGAATAAATGAATTTTTAATTATATGTAATTGACTTGAACCACAAAAATTTTACTTTACGTTTGAAAAAAAACAATTTTATATTAGCTGATTTTAATCTCTAAATATATAAGATAGACAATTTCTGTAAGGAAAGTGGAACACCCTCTGGTATTCCTAATTCCGAGCAGTCATATGTCTATTTTATTATTTTACAATCACAAAAACAGCTGTAATTCAAAATTAAACTATAATTTGATTTTAATTTTGACACATGGCGCGTCATACTTGTAGTTAGCGTCCATATTATGCTTGCTAAGGCTAATGAACGGAAATTCTACTTACAATATAATATTTTGTGCTTTGTGCTTACCAGCTGTTCGCTTACGTTGCCTATATAAGTGACTCACTGACTCACTCACTCAACAACTGCACTCTACATGCGCGCGCTGCGTGATGCTTGAGCGTGACGATTTCGTGGCGGGATTTCGTGACGGTCGACACCTCGAATCAGCTCCCTATAAGTGTTTTCAACACTAAAAAATATTGCATGAATAAATTAGTATGAAAGCATATGCACCTTAGTTTTAGTTCCTTACTGTTTTCTATTCATAATTCGTAAGTACTAAGGTAAGTATTATTGTTATTAAATGCATTCATAATTAGGTACTATTTAAACTTTGGCCTCAGACAAAATAATGCAAAACAAGAAATACATACAAAGGAACAATTACAGAAGTTTTAGTAAGTGGATAAATCCGACCATAGAACCAATTTGACACTGGATTACAAGAAAATTAATAAGAAATGAAGTAGTTTTCACATTATTACTATAAAGCATTAAACATATTTATTGTTTTGTGTTTTATTTTGCAAAATTGTAATAGATAAATGGGTAAAATTCTAGTTATTTTGACGTACTTCCACGCGGGACTGTGTAGATGGCGCTGTTTTGCGTGTCACTCTAGTAATCTATATACAGGGACTCTATGTCACTTCTATGCGAATGCAAACAGGCGGCGAGTTTTCTGTATTACTATATTAAGGTATTTGGCCTCACGTAGCGTTCGAGTTAGTATTACTTGTAGTTTTGGCTTTTGCAAAGCGATTCTGCATGAAATTGTAATTTAGCTTTGGACTTTCACTATATATTAGTGACCGAAAACAAGGTTGAATAAAACTCAATTTAATTTTCCTGCTTGCGACATATTGCGTTAATTAATTCGCTTTACCGGACGTATAGAAACTAACTAGCATTTTAAATAACTACTAAGCATTTTTCCGAGTTATAAAGGGTGTTTTTTTTAGAGGGATACAACTTTAAATTGAAATAAAACGCAGAAAGATGTTTTTAATATCCATGAAATTGGCTTTATTTGAAAGATAATTTTATGGCATTTATGTTTGAATATGATTTCGGGCATGTGACCGCCGCGGCTGGCGTGTACATGACGTAATCTGGAGGTCCAATTTTCACACACTCTTCGCAGTAAATCAGGCTGTATTTCGGCAATAACGCGTCGAATGTTGGCTTCAAAGTGCTCAATTGTTTCCGGTTTATCAACGTAGACATGCGACTTTACATATCCTCCCAGAAAATAATCTAACGGCGTCAAATCGCCGAAAGAGGTGGCCAGTTACAAATCCATTTCGTGGATCTCTTAACTGGCCGCCTCGTTTGTGCGATTTGACGCCATTAGATTATTTTCTTGGAGGATATGTAAAGCCGCATGTCTATGCCGATAAACCGGAAACAATTGAGCACTTGAAAGCCAAAATTCGACGCGTTATTGCTGAAATGAAATACAACCTGATTTACTGCGAAAAGAGTGTGTGAAAATTGGACCTTCAGATTACGTCACGTATACGCCAATCGCGGCGGTCACATGCCCGAAATCAAATTCAAACATAAATGCCATAAAATTATCTTTCAAATAAAGCCAATTTCATGGATATTAAAAACATCTTTCTGTGTTTTATTTCAATTTAAAGTTGTATCCCTCTAAAAAAACATTCTTTATGTTGCCCTACCCTAAATCAAGATCTTGGGATCTGTAGGACGATTTTATTAATTATTATGAACATCTGAATGTTCTTGCGTTTGAGGATTCTGGGCCAAATTCAACACGAAACCCAAAATTTAATCTTTAGTAACATTGTTGCGGTCATACACCATTATTCAGTGACCTACCGGTAATGCAAATTGGTAATTTACACTCAACTTGTATTTCTTTTCATATTATTTACTTATACTAAATATTCAGAAATTAGTGGTACATATTTTGATGACTTTTAAACAACTCTTACTACTGTGATATTTTCCTCCTATTGAGATATTCATGGTAATATTTTGATCCGCTAAGTATGATACAATCTACGGTTTTATTTTGTTGTAATTATAGTGAATGTGACATTGATGTTTAAGTTTTATTATAATTTGGTAATTGAGAATGTAATATGATTTATTGCAGTGGTATTATGCTCTACGGCTCTGCTCTGATTGCAGTACAATTTGAAAATAAAGTCACTAGGCACGGAGTAGGGGTGTTTTATCTAGCCGCAATGCCAAGTTAAATGTCATTCCGTAAATGCATTGAAAGGAGATGTTTGTATTAAAATAAATGATTTGATTAGTGAACGCAAAGGAGACAACTTGCTTTTCACGGGTGGAAGTTAAATTTCATATTAATTATTTATAGGTTTGGGCAAAATGAATAACCAAACCAAATTAAATAATCACAAAGAGGTTTGCTATGTGCAGGTTATGAAGCGTAGAGTTCAATTTAACTAATTACTACAATTTGTGAACAATTCTTAAAAGGTATAAGCCAGAGAAAGATAATAATGTTGCAAAGAGCAATTAAGGAAGGCATAAAAATAGCAATTGTGAGAAGCATACAGGACTTGATAAAAATAGAGAAAAAGGAAACACCTAAATAGAAAAGGAGACAGTTGGAAACCAAGAAACGTTTATGAAAGAAGGGAACGAAAAACTAATCAATGTAAATGCGCGAGTGAATATGGAACGCTATTAGTAAAACCTGTAGTGGCGCAAAGACACATTGTGACAATAATAAAATGTAGACAATCATTTTAGAGAAAATAATTATTGTATAGGTTTAATTATGTATAAAAATATTTAATGTAATATGTAAGTCATTTGAACTTGGATAGTGTCTTGTTTATAGTTATAAGATTCGTTTTTGTTTAGAAAGGACGCTAGCAGTTAACACATGAATAAATAAATTTTCTGACAAGCAGTTTTTGTGCTCTTATTTAACCAAAGAATTTACCTACTTAAATATTAAATATTACAATAAAAAGTATAGCAGTGTGTAGAGCAAACGTCAGAGTACCTGTGGATAACATTTCCGCCAGCAAAAAATTATTTTCCGCAAGAAGCTTCCGAAGCTGGGTCGGTGACCACTTCAATTTTACGAAGGCCGATAGTAACTGAATAAAGGATCCAGGACCAGAACTGACTACTGGGACGCATCACGTGGAGCTGTAGGACAACGGCGAGTAACACAAACACCGGGGGCAGCGACTGCGAGAGAACATCCATTTTGGGGCCCCGTCCGAGGAATGAACGTTACCATCTGAACACTTTAAGGTACTGTAAAAAATGTCTTAACAGTGTGAGGAGCCGGAAATTTGTGTACAAGCGGCACCTTACCTTGTCGAATAAGAAGCAGGCGTATTCAAGCTTGCAGATAAAGCATTTCTCCAATATTAACGGAAATCCAGTTGTGAGGTTAGGTAAAAAATTAACAATCGCTATTATCCAAGCCGCGTCGGTTTTACGTCATAGACAAATTAATCACTGAAACAAAAGAGATTAGAACCGCCAAAGTACTAGAATTCAAATAAATACCAGTAGTATGTTCACAATTTTGAATTTCCAAGTCAAAAACGTTTACTGCAAGTAAACAAACCACTTTGTGTATTTGACAGCAGCTTATATTGCGGCTGCGTAGTATGAAATATTTTGGACGCACAGTGGCGTACCAGTTAAGGTTAAATTTTCACAAATTAGCAGGAACCTAACCATTTAATTTTGAGTTAAGTGTCTACCGAGCTAGCGTTTTGAGATTTGAATTGCAGATCGATAAAATACTAAAGAGGGCAAAATACTATTTTATCTTTAATTAAAGATAAAACCATCTTATTTTAAACAGTCCAAATCTGTAATTTATAGATAATAATTGCTAATCTCATATCATTAGCTAATTTATATTTATTAAACCAAATCATAGCATTATATATGTACTCAAATAAAGTGAATACATAGCAAATAGTTGTACATTTTCCTCACAATGCCCTACGCAAGCACACTTCTCTCAACCGCTAATAAAAACCATGCCAAAGCTATATACGTAGACTAACATTCACATAATTATAAAGTTCGATCACGTTAGAAACCGACATTCGCACAGTAGGCCTTATGTGTCCGAATGCTTTACACTACACTTTAATTCGTGTAATAGCAGTCAACTAGCAACAGACAAAAGCTTCAGTACTCTCCGTAAATAACATTATCGCGTGCAAAGGCCTTTGTTGAACGTATTCAGTACTAACTGATTCCAACCAAAGCCATTATGTCTAACAATTACTATCCAAATACCAAAAGGCAAAAGTTAGCTTTACAAGAATACGAACTCGCCGCAAGTAATGCTGCCCCAAACAAATTTCGAATTTTGCTTTAAAAGTCTGAAAGAAATCATCATCGCAATCTCTGAATAAAATAGTTTACAATAAGATATAGTATTCATACGAGATATGTTTTATAGTTTTGCGTTTTCACGAGCCACAAAATAGTTAGGCCACAAGAGGTATTTCGGGGTATTTAGAGATGCACTAGCAGTAGGCCTGCGATTATGAAGAAGCCAGAGGATGTTATGGTTCTACGTTCTGTGATAAAGCGGCCCCAAAAACTGCAGGATTAAAGTCTGCGGAATTTCCCTCGGTTGGCAATGTGAAATCGTAGGACAGAAAGGTTTCAAAATAGAATTTCGCTTTTCGAGAATGAATGTAACTTTTCTCTTCTTATATTTTTTGCATTACCAAATTCTTTACAGATAGGTTGGTAAAAGGATAACATTTCATATTAAACTCATGAAATATTTTTCTTGAATTGTCTGAAGGTCCCAATTTCATATTGTTTTTACTACATAACTTGTATAATCACCTTCTATTTCTATTTGGTATTATTGAGTTAGTGCTTGAATACCTAACAATGTAATCTGCCTATCTAGAAATACACTTGCAGGTCAACTCGTGATTTGAAATGTAAGGTATCGCTTTATATACTATAATTTTGCAATTATACATAAAACTCTACAGTACTACGAGTACAATAATTAACAAGATCTTATTTACGACACAGCGTACTTTCAAAAATAGCGTAACAGTAGGGTCTAGAACATCTCGGAGCCGCCATCTCGGCGCGGGGCCACCTTGGCGCCGGGACAACTCGGCGTAGCGCCATCTCTGCGCCAGCCAACTCGGCACAAGGCCATCTCGGCGCCGAATTCAAATTCGCAAACTACAGTGTGCACTACGTAAGAAAATTATTATAAACAAATAATAAATAAAGTGATCCCGAAAAAGCTGGCATCAAATTTAAAAAAAAAATTTGAATTTCTTGGAAAATCAAACACTGACGACCAGAGGTGGTTGCAAAGTGATTACAGATGGGCCAATGTCACGTGACTTTCGTTATCAATAAAATTTTAAATTTTTTAAAATAATTACGAAACGTGCATTTACTATTCAAGATGGAGACACATTTTACGAAAAAAAGTTTTCTGGCCTTGAGATTGTTGTCGGCTAAAACTAACACACAATAAAAGTATCATCGAAATCTTGCTTAATATCCGAAAAATAGTACTTTTTGGATTTACACAATTTCGAAAAACGCCATTTTCTAGGTAAATGACAAATACTTTTTTAATGTTTATTTCTCAAATCAGGGTTTTATTTTTAACAAAGTTTTTTTATTATGAAATAACAAACTTTGTTAAAAGTATTTGTTTTTCCATAGCAGTCTTTGTTAAAAGTAAAATTCTTTGATATGGGACCTAAACATAAAAGAAAATGTGAGAGATCAAAGTTGACCGGGGATTTTGAAATTTGGTATAGGAGCCTAGATGTTGATTCGAAACAACTTTTTGTCGTACTTGCTTCATAAAAGGCACGCTACTCTACAGTAAAATAGATTTTTTGAAAACTTCCAAGGCATACTTGATTTTTCAAAACTGAATAGCTGTTAGAAATTCGCCTTTAACCAAGCAGGGCTGAACCCCACAAAATTAAAATTTAAATCGAGAAGTTTTACCTTTAACAAGAGTCGTTTCACCTATCCGGGGACACGCTGTATACAGGGTGTTCGGAAAATACATGTACAACGGAAGACCACAAGTTCCTTGACCCAAAATATTATGATTAGCTCAACTTACCTATACCGGGTGACAATGAGACTAGGGCCATGCTTATATCTTCTTTATTTATGAATCGATTTGGATAAAATTTTATACCAAGATACTAGACATAATTTATGATTGGCGGATAGATATAGTCAAAATGACTGACTTCCGGTTTTACCGGAAATTGTACTAACTTTGTTTTTTTTAAACGGAACACCCTGTATATTTTATATTTTTCTGCATCTACGAGTCAAATTACATATAATAGTCTTGCCAAATTTCAATTTTTTTAAACAAAAAAAATTTTTTTTAAATTAATTTTCAGTTTCAGATAAAGATCAAGTAGTGCATGATACATATCGTTAGATTGGTAATTACATTTTCTATCTAATGGCAAGATGGCCCTTAGTAGGTGCCATTTAAAAAAAGTGACTTTTTCTTAAAAAACGGGTTTTGCAAGTTATATTCTTTTATTAAAGGTTTGTTATTGACCTTATTGATAAAATAGCTATTATTAAGAGTTGCTAGAGTCAATTAGAAAAAAAAAAGTTTAAGTCAAGGCCTTCTATGGTAAAAAATAAAAATTGAAAAAATAATTTTTTTGTTTAAAAAATTAAAATTTGGCTAGACTATTACATGTAATTTGACTCATAGAATCAGAAAAACGTAAAATATACAGGGTATTACATTTAAAAAATCAAAGTTGGTATCATTTTCGGTAAAACAGGAAGTCAGCCATTTTGACTATAACTATCGGGTAATGAGAAATTATGTCTAGTATCTTGGTATAAAATTTTATCCAAATCGATTCATAAATAAAGAAGATATAAGCATGGCCCTGGTCTCATTGTCACCCGGTATACAAAGTTGCTTAGTCTTCAAAAATGATTAGCTTTTTAAAAAATTTTCAAGTAAATCGAAAAATCTGATAGATTTTACTAATTTTTTGGCCATGTGTTTGTACCAGTAAACTACAGTTTTTTGTGGAATAAACCTTAATTTCGAAAATTACAGGGTGTTTAAGAACGTTGTCATAATAAATTATCTATCCATATGTTTTAACCCCCTGTATAATCACTACCAATGTTTTTTTGTGAATAGCTACTTAAATTTAGAAGCTATTTCCTCTCTTACAAAATTTTAGTTGGGTAAACGGTTTAGCCACAAAAAACTATTTTCTAAATTTCTACAAGCCTGAATCAGTAATTGTAACTTAACACTAGGTTTGTAGCGATTTAGAAAATATTTTTTGTGGCTCAACCGTTCACCCAACTAAAATATTGTAAGAGAGGAAATAGCTTCTAAATTACAGTACCTATTTAAAAAAAAATGTAGTGATTATACAGGAGGTTGAAACATTTAAAAAAGTTAATCATTTTTAAAGCCCTCTAGCGGCTCAACTAAGCAACTTTGTATATAGGTAAGTTGAGTTAAATCATCATATTTTGGGCAAAGGAACTTGTGGTCTTCCGTTGTACACGTATTTTCCGGACACACTATATACAGGATGATTTTTAAGTTGATTCTTTCCGTTTACCAGGAAATAAAGCTAAAAAATAAGAATTTTTTTGATTTACCACTTTTCCGAAATATGAAAACGAAGGTGTTAAAGTTTCAAATTAAAAACTAAACTTTGGAGCAAAGGCGGCTGGACAATTTTATTTTTGTTTATCTCTGTTGTCAAGGAATGACCTGTCAACTAGTTTTCCATTGGAATTTTCTTAATGTTATTGATATAATAATGGCTCATGTTTATGAAAATAATGAATGAGTGAATATGCTTATTATTTACTGGGAGTGTCGTCAAAATGCCGCTGCCACATCGCTGCTCTGATGCGCGGAACGTGTGTGTAGAAGCGAATGCTGATAATTTTGAACATATCATTTAAGTTAGATTAAGTTTAGTTTAATTTTCGTTAAGTAATTTTAGTTCTTAATTTGAAACTTTAACACCTTTTCTATAATAACTGTCAGAGTGTTACAATGTTGGTAGATATGTGATTTTTATACCTCGTGTTGGTAGAACTTTTTCAAAATCATGGTTATGTGTCAATTTTGAATGTCAAAGTTTCTTAATTTGAACTCTTGACAAATTTCTTTTTTTAACATGGAATCATCATCATCATCATCAATAAAATCGGATAAAAAAAGAAAACCAAGAAATATTTTAAATGCAAAGATGAAGCAAGCGATATTAAATTATGACATATCTGTCAAAATGACAATCATTTTATTAGTGGAAGAAAAGAACTAAAAATCTATGTACCAACATTATTAAAACCAGGGACCCTGCAGAAATGCAACGTATCTCCTAGAAAGTTGACCTTGAAAATTATTATAGAAAAAAAATGTACTTTACCTCCGCCAGTTTTGATATTTCGCAAAAGTGGTAAATGAAAGAAAGCCTACTTTTTTAAACTTTATATCCTGGTAAAAGGAAAGAATCAACTTAAAAATCACTCTGTATATACAGTGTGTCCCCTCTAGTACGCCACTGTTTTTTAGCCAAAAGTTTTGTAGCTATTGTAAGATTATTTGTTATTAAATAATATTTTTAAAAACTTCTTTAAGCTGTATTTTGAAAACGAAGCCGTTTAAATCCCATTAAAGTCCAATGAACGAAATTGTTGTTACAGATTTTTCAGTTTTTTCGAAAAAGGTTTATTCTATCAAAAAAATAAAAGATACATCTTTTGTATAGTTTCAATGGATAAAGCTAAAAACTTATCGTATTGACTAAGAAACAGTGGCGTACCAGATTTTTCTAAAATAAAGTAACTGAGGTGGCCCCGATGCACGCCACTGGTGGAAATAAATTAAATTTAATTTGACTAAACAATGCAACTTTATGAAATACTATCATACACCAAGTTTCATTAGATTACCTCTAGGCGTTGTCCAGATTTTTGAAAAAGAACTAATTTTTGTTTAAACTTCAACACCCTGTATCTTGTCAACGAAGCCGTTTAGGTTGCATGTTTGTATGAACTTTTTATCTTAGAATTGATCAAGGAATCACCCCTTAAAGTTTTTCTACGTACTTAATTAACATCCTGTATATAGATTAGTTGCAGCTGACTGAACAATCTCAAAGACAGAAAACTTTTTTTCGTAAAATGTGTCTCTATCTTGACTAGTAAATGCATGTTTCGTAATTATTTTTAAAAAATGTAAAATTTTACTAATAACGGAAGTCACGTGACAACTTTTGTTTGGCCCATTTTGCAACCACCTCTGGTCGTCAGTGTTTGATTTTCCAAGAAATTCTAAATAATGTTTTTTAATTTGATGCCAGCTTTTTGGCAATCACTTTATTTACTATTTGTTTATAATAATTTTCTTACGCAGTGCACACTGTAGTTTTCGAATTTGATTTCGGCGCCGACATGGCCTTGTGCCGAGTTGGCTGGCGCCGAGATGGCTCCGCGATGAGTTGTCCCGGCGCCGAGCTGGCCCCGCGCCGGAATGGCGGCGCCGAAGCGGCGGCGCCGAGACGGCGACGCCGAGTTGTCCGGCTTCGGTAACAGTAGTAATATTAAAATATTGATTCTTTTATTTTCTTTCACTTATGTATATCGTACATGTCTTAGGGTTTACGCAATGTATAGCATCTTATAGTTTTATAAGCTATGTGATTTCCAAACCGTTTTTAAATAAGATGAAACAAAACATAATAACAGTAATAATTACAAACAACGTAAATGACACGGAATGACATCTGTGTAACAGATATAATGACAGGTTTGTTTTTAAATTCAGGAAATAGACTAATCGTATTTCTGGTCCTTGATGACACTATGTACTCATTTCAATTTCACTCGCCCAAGTCCGACCATGGGTTTGTTGCTGTTTACACTATGTGCTGTGATAAAATACAGTCTTGTAGGTACGCATACAGTTTAAGGTTTTAAATTTTATAACCGTGATACCTGTTTAGTCACAAAGTGCAGAGTCCTTCATGGTGGAAAAATGTGTCCACTGTCCAGAATTTCCCAATCAGCAAGTGAAATTTTATTTAACACCAAGGTCCTACAATTCTGGCCTCCAGACTGTCGATTTGAATTTGACGTCTCCAAAGCGTATCGGCGAAAATGCTAATGTGAGAATATTTTACTAGAATAAAACTTGTTAGTTGATGTTAATGGAGATCCTGTATATGGGGTTAAACTCTGTCCGAGGTACCATTTCCACGATATATTGCATTTATGATAACTTGTTTTGAAAACATAGGATTTCTGCGCAGATGCGTTTCTAGTATTGATAAATAATTACTTAAAAGTGTTTTAAATATATTTGAAAAGTTATTATCATACTTAACTTGTAAGTTCAGGAAAGTCTTTGCAACACTGTCTAAAACCAACTACAACAATTTACATACAGATTTAATGCCTACAGGAATGTGATTAGAATTTTGTATACGTAGCTATATTTCCAAACTTTTATTTTTAGAATTTTTGGGAATTTACAAAACTTTAAAATTCTTTGGTGACGTTCTAATACAATATGTTATTCTTTGTGTGCTTTGCCACCGCAATAATAAAAAATGTTCCTTAAACAAAAGCGCCGAGATCAAATCTACTGCCTTTATCGATCTAGGCAATAAAATACTACTTTTAAAACTAATAAAATAGGACATATCTTTTGCTGTATCTAGTTAATAGTTACGTGGCTCCTACACAGAAGGCTACTTAATTCACTCTTTAAGAATCTCACGAGTTGATAACCAGCTTTGATATAATTCCATCAATATTTATGCGACGCTACTCATGACTTTCGGTATGATCCTCAAATGTGGGTTTTACTTAATTATACGTATTGTTGAAATTAAATGTGCGCCTAAAATCTGTATGATTCTATCTAGAACTACAGGCGAAAATTAAGTACTGGTATTTGGCTATACACATTAAAACCATAGGGTACAATAAGTTTTTAAGACCTGACCCTTCGGTTCCAGTATGCAAAAGTATAGTACGAACTATGTCGACATATGCCATACAAGCGAGAATGGGTACATCTAGAACCATAGAAATCAGTCGCCTGATTTGATAGGTTATGTTAGTACTGTAACGTATTGCAACCCTTGTGTTAGGGGCTGCAACCCTGTCGGTGGTCTTAGAGGTAGTTTCCCTCTTAGACCAACTACTTTCGCTTCTATGGAGGATAACTCGGTTGCTGACCACTGAACTTAATGGAGGGGTTGTGAGGCCGAGATTCGATGGAATAAAGCACCCCAGAATAAATAAAACTATATTTAAAACAAATAATAATTCTGCACCATTACAATGGGTATTCGCCCTATCGGTTCTATGATTAATTAACTGTAAGTTTCGTTAAAAGGATACTAAACCTAAAAATTCTCTAATATTTTTAACTGATTTTGGTAATGGAAAGTTTTAACTGCTTCAATTTTTTCTGGATCCGGTCTAATCCCTTTTTGCGTCATTATATGACCTAAGTATTTAACTTCGGTTGTCAAAAATTTACATTTATCTGTTTTTAGTTTTATATTGGCCTCTCGTGACCTATCAAATACTACACTTAGTTTTTGTATGTGGTCTTCTACTCCTGTTAAACCTGCTAATGTGAACAAAATGAACCTTTGGAAGATCATCGGGGAATTCGACAAGCCTAAAGGAAGCCGTAAAAATTCGTAATGGGAGTCAGGTGTTGAAAATCCTGTATATTGGATGCTGTTTTCTTCCATTTCGATTTGGTGATAAGCTGAAGTTACATCAAAAACGCTAAATAAAGTTGAATTTGCTAAATAATCCGTCGCATCCTGTAGTAATGGTAGTGGATATACGTCGTTCTTCGTTACAGCATTTAGGGCTCCGTAGTCCACGCACATCCTTACTTTGTCTTCTCAATTGGGTGGTTTTTTCACGATTAAAATGACTGGTGCACTCCATGGTGAGCTTGATGGCCTAATAATTTTTGCTTCTAGCAACCTATCGATTCCTTTCCTAAATATTTCCTATGCAAAGAGTGTCTTGCAAATTTTCGTTTCCTAAATGAGGGATGAAGTAGGTGTTGTTTGCATGAATTTTGTGATTCACAATTTGGAATGGCTTCCGTTTTGGGGTACCAAACGGAGCCCTGCCATGTTTAAATTGTTTACTGTATTTACATTATTTCGAGATCTTCCCCGGTCTCGCCTATTAAAGTTTCCCTGGTAGCTCCTCGCGTTAGCCGTCGCATTGAAATTTCTATTATTGTCCGCGCCATTCCCATTAAATTTTGTTATATGTTGCCTACTGTTATAATTTATTTGTCCCTTATTGTGCGTGCCTCTATAATGTTGAAAATTATGTTGTTGTGGGTTTCTCCCTGGGTTACTTCCCATGTAACTGTTATTAGGGGGCCGCTGCCACCCTGTCCTTTGGTTTGTTGAATTAATCCGCTTTGCTGTTTATAAAAATTGCTTTCCCTCGCATTGTTGAAATTAGTTTGTCCCTGCCTATTCCTAACATTTCCCTGATGCCTATAAAACTTTTCTAAAGTGACATTCGAATTTTGCGTCTTGTAGATATTTGGCTGGTTCCGCCCTGTGCTAAACCTGAAGTCGTTGTTTCTTGTTTGTTGATGTTGCCTAAACTTCAAATAACAATTTTGTGCTATGTGATTATTACGACCGCAATTAAAACAGTTTTTGCTTTGTGTTGCGCGCATTGTAAAAACTGTGTTATTATTATATCTATTAAACATTTTGTCTGATAATTCAATTTGAATAGCAAATTGTTCCGCTTTGTCCAAATCTACGTTCTCGGTTCGCATTAATAGAGGACCCAGTTGTTTCAAACTGTTTTTGTGTACCCCTGTTCGAAATTGATTTAAAAGTAATTCCCCGTTTTGCTTCCTTAAACCCGGCTTTTCATTGTCCGTCGCATGTTTTAAACCGTCCGTTAAAATCTCTGTGCTTAACGTTTTTAATCGCAACATAATTAGCTATTGATTCATCGTATTCTTGAAAACATTTACCAAGTCGTATGAGGGCTTCGCCCGGTATTTTCGCTGGTGTAAACTTGCCTATTAGTTTTTCTTTTAAGTCATTATAGCTCAAAGCGTCGAGTTCTTGATTGGTTCTAAAATAGCTGTAAGCATCCCCAGTTAATCTATATTTTAATATATTTAATTTTGCACTATCCGACCAATTGTCCAAAATGCCTCGTTGGTCTAATTTTTCAAAATATTGCCTAATATTGTTTTTGCCGCTAAAACTCTCCACTGTGGATGCTATCATACCCAGAGTGACAAAGGGTTGTAATGTTGATTGACCTCCCGACGGCAAATCAGTAGCTGTTGGGTGCGATACCATTTTATTTTAAATTATAACCTAAAATATTTGAAAATATAGCCTTTATACGCTAATTACTTTATGATTTGAGAAATTTTTGTTAAGTGCTCACCGATTATTTAAAAATCGGTATATATATGCACCTATGTGTGAAAATTTTCCAATACTGCAAATTGTGAACTTATTTTTCGGTTAAACGTATAAAATAATTGCCTTTATGACTCACTAAGTTATTACTTTGTACTTGTCCTGATAATAATAATTATTACAAGTTTTTGTTTGATTTTATTTATGCGACGTCTATGTGTGCCACCCTTGGCAATGTTTTAAACGATCTTTAGTTGCTAAAATGATGCAGGAATTGTATTTATTGTGACTGTTATCCCTAATTGTTGCAGTTTATTAGCAGAAAAATTGTTTATGTTTCTTAATATAGTTTTATTTGAAGCCCCTTTTTACCGTTTGCACAGTGTCGGGGATTAATATTTGTTACTACTTTTAGAGCGTTCGGATTGTTTTAATTGCTAGTACAACGTTGAATTCTACCTTATTGTTGCTGTTTTATTGTACATAGAAACCCACCAAAATTTGTTGCTATTAGAGGAAAAACGTAGAAAAAGCGAACAAAATCGCACAAAAATAAAATTATTTACATTCCCTGCAAGCGTAAATGATTGTTAAAAGCACCTATTAATTTGCGGGCATTCGCTGTAATCCTTCCAGAATATAATTCCCTTACCTTATGGGGGTTGTAGCATTTAATTTACCAAGCTATGATTGTTTGGCTGCCAAGTTTTTGCAACCTATGATTATCCTGCGTATTACAAACCGATAAAATTCCTTGCAAAAACTCCTTCGTGCTGAAATTTCCGCTAGGGTTGTTTTTCAGTTAGGGGTTAAAATCCGAAAGTAACTCTTGTTCGCTGCCGCCCGTGTGAGGGTTGGCAGATGTAAATTAGGCGTTTAAATTTTAATGAAAGCGAAAAAAAATTATTCTAAGTCTTTAAGGGTGGATTTTCGGGCTTCCTGAAGGTATATGGGGTTCAACAACCGAGTTATAGGGGTTTGCTGCCACCAGTGTAATGTGCTACAACCCTTGTGTTAGGGGCTGCAACCCTGTCGGTGGTCTTAGGGGTAGTTTCCCTCTTAGACCAACTACTTTCGCTTCTACGGAGGATAACTCGGTTGCTGACCACTAAACTTAATGGAGGGGTTGTGAGGCCGAGATTCGATGGAATAAAACACCCCAGAATAAATAAAACTATATCCAAAACAAATAATAATTCTGCACCATTACAATGGGTATCCGCCCTATCGGTTCTATGATTAATTAGCTGTAAGTTTCGTTAAAAGGATGGAGCAAAATTATGCTTAATTTGTGTGACATCAATTTACTTTGGTAGGAAAGAATAAATCTAGCTGCCCTGCTCTTATTGTTGGTTAGTAAAGTACAATATGTATGTCTGACCTTTATTCCGGTGTTGGTGTTCACCCTGTGGACGTTTATGGTATAATTTTAAGCGGAACGGCCGTAGGTATTTAATGAGTTTTTAGTGAGTTCGGCTGAATTTTTTGGATATCCCGGGCCTCCTTGAAATCCGGGGTTTTTACGTATGGATGGGCACTGCACGCACACTAATTTTATAGATGAAAATTTTTATTTAGGACTTAGTTAAAAGTTGCACCAAAAAATGTTAACGACGGGTTAATTAATTCCTCGAAACCGGGACGCGCGAATTAACTCGCCGCTGGCGTTGTCGTCCTCGAGGAAGGTTTTTTCAGCCCCCTTTGTATGTCCCCGTTGAATAATCCGTCTTGCTTCGTTTTGCCCAATTGCGTTTTTCAAATCGCCTCTCGAGAAATCTTTGAATACGCGTTTCTCACAGGCTTGTTCTTTATAATGCAACTCTGCTGTTCCCAGCTTTCTTCTTGGAAACTATTTGCTGGCCTGTGATGATAGAATTTCTTTGGTTTCTTTACGCGCTGATTTCAGCCTTGCGACCGGATGCAATTCAATACTTTATTATTATTACCTTTTATCGTTTTGCATTCTTACTAAATGAACCTTTGCATTCGCTATAAATGCAATTTATGCAGGGGCGGCTTTGATTTATTCTTCCTCCTGACAACTTAAAATCTATAAGGTTTATCATCATAAACGCAATTTCTTGCGGGTTGTTACAGTACGCTTACAAAGCCTGCTAGCTAGGTTGTTTTGACATTTATTTCAATTTTTCATATATTTCCCATTGGCGCTAGTTCACACAATTTGACGTTTGAAATTTAATAGCTTGTGTTTAGTTAAAAATTTTTGGAAATGTTTCGTTGCATTCCTTTATGAGGAAATTGGGATATAAAAATGTTTTCCTTTCATAAAATTCCGTCAAACATGGTAAATTTGTGTAGCTGGATAAAGGCAAAGGGAAAATATCCGATTTGTCAGATAGTGTCAACCAGCGCCAATTTCATGAAGTGGCCATAATTTACATATTATCGACATTTGACTTGCTCGCAGGCTTTATAAAGACAAAGTTTTTGTTAAACGAAGCATGGGACGATCAGAACATTAAGTTAGTTTTTTATTATTATGCCAGACCTAAGCAGCAAGCACTAAATGACTGCCGTATTTAGTATACTCGCCAACATTCATTTAAAAGCAATTGGCATCATAAAACACGTCGATGTAATGGGTTTCGCTTTATCCATCATTAATAATATTGTAACCATTTAAACTAAAATTAAAGAAATAACAGAAAATAATATAATGAATAAGAGAGTATCTGAGAAAGAACAATTAAACATCGTTTATGAAAGATTTACAATTGCTCTGTCTTAGTATATAATAAAACGTTAATCTAGCGCAGATGGGAACTGCGACAAGAAGTAAAAATAAATTCCGCACAATTTATAAACATTAATAAAACCATCCACAAGAAAGTTAAAGGTGCCATACCTATCTCAACGAAGATGGGGTAAAATGTAACATTAACGAAAATGTTCGATAACAACGTCGTAACTTTATTTACATTCCAAATAACTATTTCCAACAGATTGCCAGAGAAGGGTCATCGGCGTAGTGACTACGAAATTGAATCGTCTACTGGTAAACTGAACAATAAAGATTAACGGATAAGCGCGCCAAGTTCAATAACATACCGTAATTCGATCCGCCGTATAACACGGAGTAAATAAACTGAGACGAAAGACAGGCCATAAGGAGACGACAAATACCCAAAGTTGGCTAGTGCTAAACATCAACAATATGTTTATTTCTAACAACGACAATAAAGCATAAAATAGCATTAATGCTTAACTCGTGGACGCAAGGCGAACCCAGTGAATAAATTATTGATACCTTAATTAACATAATAATCTGGACGCACGAGTGACGCAGGAAACCCACACAGATGCGAAAGAGTCTAGCATGATTGGGTGCATGGGGTACAGACCAAGCAAAGTTATAAAGGCCCCGAATGGAAAGTTTCAATCAACACTCCAGCAAAGCTAGAAATTAAACTAACCCTTGGATACCGTTGTCCAAGACGCCTTCTCAAACGCAACTCGTTTATGCAAAGAATTAATAATTTTATCGGTCGTTTCTAGCACAAAGTTTTTGCTTTAATTGTCGAATAACGCATACGACCGATGTAACCAGGTTAACCCTTTTACTATTCTTATTACAATTAAAAAAGATGCTAGGCGCCGATAGTAGAAAGATCTACTATTGATAGCTACGTTTCGAGCTGGGTAAAACCTGAAGGATCTGGGTTACAGATAGCTGATTCTTTGCTTAGTAAGCGCATGCAGGGATTTCAGCGACGACCTTTGGAGCCCAAATGACGAACTCAATTCTAGAGCGATAGAGAAGCAAAAAGGCGGCATACCAAAACGAAAAGCACGATAAAAAATTAATAGCTCAGATTATGGGGGCAGTGGACATTTTGCTTCAACCAGGAAAACCGTCATATCACGAAGTAACTGGCGGCTGAGGGGATCCAACGACGGCCTGTATAAAGACGTTTTCGTCAGCATAAATCTACAAGTGGCGTTAACTCAAAGGAAGCTCCATACAGGCACATCGTGTTGCTTGAGAAACAAACATAAGAAGAACTAGGATTTAAAAAAAAATGGCGGCCAAATATCTCCATACCTCAAAACCGTGCCCCCAAAATTTTCGGAGGCAAAAGCGCGTCGCTCTTAAAGTCAACTGTTATTAAATTAGTTGGGTGATCCAAAACGCATGCCAGCGTTTGAAATTATCGAATGGATAGACTAATAAAGAAAACCGGGACAGAAGAACCACCAGAGAAATGGGCACGTTTTGCAGTTAATCTTAACAAACTGGCAATGCGATAGAAAGAAGACTTGGGGTAGTAAGTTTTATCTGTACAAGAAGCTCCCAATTAAAGATCGACAATATAAAAATTAGAAGAAAAATTAAACCAAAGTTACTTGAGAAATAGAACAGTGAAAATCACTTTACCCTAGTAATAACAACTTTAAAAAACAGGAAGAATCTAGCTACATGTAAGATGTTTATGTGTATGGTCCAGGCATGCCTGATAAAATTAGATAAATTAGAAATTTAATTAAGGTTCGGATGATTTCAATACGAAAAACTAAATTCGATCAATTGTTAATTTCAATTATCAGTTAGTTTAAAAATATAAATCGTAATTTACGAAATGGTTTTGGTAAGATTTTCATTTTATAATTATTGCGAATAGAATGACCTGGTAAAAGGAGGTTCATATAAAAAACCCAAACTCCAACAATTTCTTATAGCAAAGCGTGGCAATGGAATTACTCAATTTTTACAGCTAAAAGTCAAAGGTTATTTGGAAGTCAACAATAACTGGCATGAAATATTTCACGCGGACACCGATTTTTGCCGGGCGTTCAAATTCTATGTAGGTGAATTATTCTACGACATGGAAAGATCTGCAGGCATCCCTCCAGGGAGTTGTCCAATTGCACAGGTAAATATGCCATCCGATTATCACATTTTACAAGGATATATTTCCAGGGAACGTACCATGCCACAAACCATACGTTGAATTTTGGAAAGCTCACGTTTCAAGCGTTTCCTTTTGGGAGGATGAAACTTAAGCTTCAGAGTTATAACAGAATTAGCAAAAAGACGATGTCGTGCTTAGAGTTTCTCATAAAAAATGTGAAATAGGATTTTCCTTTCTTTTGCTTTAAGTGTTTACTATCTTAAGGGTATTATGGTATGTACCAATTAAATTATTCAAATTATTTTATGGTCACTTTATAGAAGAAGATTGAAAGAATAACCTCTAGAATATCTTTTTATAATAATATGATAGAGCTTGGAGTTTTAAACACAAAATTGTGGAAAGTTTAAAATGTATAGTCACTTTAAGGTGTACTATACAATTATTGTTACATACACATCAAATTATTGGTATTTCATGAAATATCCTTTATAAATATTACTAATTATACGTTATAATATTATGGCAATAATAGTTAAATAAAAATTGTTTATAGCTTTATAAAATATATTCATTAAGATTTTAATAGATAGTTTTTCCCGTTTTGAATTTTCAAATCCTTCTTTATTAGGAAATGAAGAATGTGTAAGCAAACGTATATTGTAATTGTTATCATAAGAAGGTTAACTTATTTGCTAAGAATATTTCAAGGGTTTGATATTATGTTAAAAAAATATTTAAAAAAATCATTAATAAATTACAAAGATGAATACAAGTATTAAAAAAGAATATCAAAATTATTAACATGTGTATTTGGTAAAATAATGGATTAGACTTTAAAATCAGTTGAACAAAATAAGACACAGAAAGGGTC
Source organism: Agriotes lineatus (assembly GCA_940337035.1). NCBI lineage: Eukaryota > Metazoa > Arthropoda > Insecta > Coleoptera > Elateridae > Agriotes > Agriotes lineatus. The sequence continues at coordinate 63,647 of CALNHX010003771.1, read as the reverse complement.
TAATATATGATGCAAATATTACCTGAATTAAAGTGGAGGATTAATATCAAATACTTCTTTGAAAGAAGTCATTCAATATGTCGGGTGTTAAGTAAGTGTAACATATATATAGTGTTAAGATTTAAAAACACGCATAAAAGATTTCACTATGGAGAGTATTGTTATTTAGGTAGAAATAAGTTTTGATTAGAAAAACATGTAAGACTAATTTGTAAACGGCTAAAATTTTAAAATAAACCCTTTATAATACGATTTTATTAATCTATTTGGTGTATAAAAGGGCATACATAATATAACATTGTCGATAAGAGAAAAGAATAAATTTTAAAACAGGAATATATGGTAAAGTAATGGAGAAGAATGGATATGGTAAGAGTACCATAAGTTAAACAGCTACACTCTACAAAAGCAATTTATGGAATTGGGTGCTATACTGCGTATGTCAGGCCATTTTATAGCTCTTAGTAATTGAATTAACTACTTAAAGCCCATCGCAGAAAACTGCAAATTTAGCATCAACCATAGCCTTTCTCAAACTTTGTACATTCCTGGTACCGCTGTTTCTAATTCATAAACTTTGTACAGCCCTGGCTTAGTTTCTCGCAGCTGCAGGTTTTCGCAGTTACAAGCGTTTCGATTTCGACCTTTTTAAAATTCACTCAACGAGAGCAAATGAGAAAGTATCTATTTATCCCTGTAGCTCCGAGACGGTTTGTTGTTACCCGGCGGACTCTTTGCCTTGCGATTGGCCGTTTTCCGTGGAGACACAGACGGTTGTTCGCGCGGATTCTGCAGGTGGCCGTTAGCGGCCGATTTAGTCATTCAGCCTCGGACCGCCGAGTAAGAGTTTACGTCGCGTGTTGTGGGGCGTCTCTGCGCTCCGGCGTGGGCGTCTCCCAATGCAATTTCAATTCCACTCGCGTCTGTGCGGCTTGCGGCGGTATTAAAGAGAACACACTTAGTTGCCCCTTTTTGACTCTCTTTACTTTTACACTGTATCTGTTGGATCCCATTTTCTTCAAGTGTAAAGCCTGAATCTGTGCATATTATCACTTTTATCTATTTCTCAGATATTGCAAAAATGTTACAAAAATTCTGATATGTTGACCCTGTATATGTTGGGTCCAAAATATGCATTTTTTCTTCAGCGGTAAAAACCTTAGCTTTGTCCAAATGTTATTTTCATTTAAGTAATAGATCTTGAGTTAAAGCAAAAATAGGAATAGTTTCATTTTTTAAAGTGTTCACTAATATCTTATGTAAATTTTCGCGGTTTCATGCCAGGAAGGCATATAATCTGCAACTGTCTTCCTCTAACAAATACAATACACGAGTTGGTTAAAAGTATACTACATGGCCAAATGTATTACAAAACTATAGAATAAGAAGCATGAATTCTAGCGGCCAGCACTTGCTAGAAGTCTGCACGGAATACGAACTAATCATAATTAACACCCTATTCAGACAAGCTAACAAATGCAGTACATCATGACAACATCTCCGATCCAAACAATGACATCTCATCCATTTTATCATTGTCAGACAAAGAGATAAGATTGACACATCAATAATGAGGGTTATGTGAGGAGCAGAAAGGTACTGGTTTTAGTAATGATATTCAGCATGATGATGAGTATAAATTTCCATCTAAAATTTAAAATTAAGTTTGCACTAAAAATTGTTTTTAATCTTTCAAAACTTCTAAAATGTATTGTCTCTTACGTCAAAAAAATCTTAAAACTTAATTACCTCTGTATATCTTTACCGCGCATTTTCCATAAAATAAAAGCGTAGATCGAACATTTTTATTCTTTAAAAAAGTGTTTAGAAGGAGTTGGAGTACAAAATTAAATATAACGTTTACTCCAATTTTAGAGAAAGCAGTGATTTAAATATTGCGCAATGACCTGCCTGTCTGTTTGTTATTTATTTCGGTACAAAGTTAATAAGTTAAATAAGTGCGAATCACCACACAATTCTCAGGTTGATTTTTATACTGTGCTCACCTTGCCTGTCAGTAATTTAAGGCTAGTTAAAATTAAATGTATTAGCTGATGTTCAAAATTAAATGGTTGAATACCCCTTTCTTACTATTTTATTGAACTGCAATATTATTTAAACTAGCTCTCGGAAAACACAAAACTGCTTCTCTCTCTCTCAGGTTGGGTTCAGAATTTCACTATATTCATTTCAGATTATTTGTCATTGAGTAGCTCATATACGCGGTTCTGGTAGATAAAATTTACAATCTGTCAGATGATACAAAAACTTCGCCAGTGCCACAGCAATTACTTGAAAAAATTGAAGTTAATAAGGAATCGTCAGGTAAATTGATTCAATTATCGCTTGGCAACAAAACCTCTACTTCATTGTTAAAGGAATGACGTAAATAGGACGCCATCCATTCACTTGTTTCTGCTGCTTCAAAATCCACCAATTTTTCACAAAATTTGATGACGCTATGCAATTTTTGGATGATTACGGCGTAGCTGGACCCTTGGATTTGCGATAGGCCTCTTCAGCAAGGTTCAATCTCGCATTTTAATAAGTTTCCCGAACTCTGACCCTCGATTTATAGCTAATTCCAACCTCGTAAAGATTTCCACACTTGGCATGAAGATGATCGGAGAGTGACGCCGTTGATTTTTCTCTGTTGGAAACGCTCCCCTGGCTGCAACTCTCACTCGGGATGCTCCTGCGGACACCGCTGATGTGATGCCGTGCAGACCTCTGACTTCAGCTGCTTAAATTTGCCGGAATCGAATTTCTCACATTTCAGTTGTCGGCGGCCGATACTCTCGGAGATGAGATTAGAAAAATTTATACTTTTATCGTGGCGGAAACTGCCGCAAACACTTCCATAGCTGGGTAATGATGCGTATAATAAAATACAACACTCTTAAAACTGGTAAACACTTTTATTCTCGTAAAAACGTTAATTTTAAGGGAGTACAATTTCGCCCAAAATTGTCTTAATTTATATCTTCAATTGTTCTTTTTTTTAATTTTACAAAAATTCATCGCGTTGCTATATTACCGCAATAGTTTTTGTTAATTATAAATTAGTTTTGATAGCAAAATACACAAATGAAGTTTGATTACATAAATCTTAAATCAACATTTTCTTAAATCTAAAAAAAATTTCCTTTGCTTACAACTTTTATTGTTCCTTCCGTTATGCACACAAATGTTTTAAAATCACTGCTCTGCTTTTTCACTTTGTCTTATTAATGCACTGGAAACTGAGTTCAAATCCACGCACGTTGCTCGCTTTCTTTCTTTTCCGTTGCCTAATTTCGGGATTGCTCTTTGCAATTTGCTATTATCCTTTATTCCGATCTCATTTACCTTTCAGATTGCTTGCCATTCACTGATCTGTACTTTTATTAATAATTACGCTTATTTCGTCCGCACATAACAAACCTTTTGTGTCAACTATTTTTTTTTGGCCTGGCGTTAAATATGCACAAACCTATATTATTTAATTATATTACTTTATTCAAAGTCTTTGAAATATGCTTTGCTTATGCGTGCCTTTATTCGTTTAATTACTACTTCTCGTATTTCATTACCAATGCTTTTAATACTTTTATTATTGTTTTAAATTGCAATTTCATAAAATGTCTTAACTCTGTGCTTTATTGATTTGGTTAAATACTGCAAACAGAGCCAAGTTATAGGCTTAAAACCATCTCAATATAAATAAAGTCTAAAAAAAAATGTTTTCAATTATTATCACCATAGCTCAGTCTCAGTCTTAGAATTCCGTCTGCATAAACTCTCTGCGATGAAGGTTTATAAAAACTTTTAATTCAGCCAATTTATTTAACCATATAATATGTAATGGTTTTTAGTGTAAGGGTTTGATATCAGATTAAAAAAAGTTTAAAAGCATACAGTATTAAATTACAAAGATGAATTTAAGTAATAAAAGGATTTCAGAATTATTAGCATGTATTTTGTAAAATAACGCAATAATTTGAATTCAGTTGAACCACGAAAAATAAGAAACAGGAGGTTCTAAAATGATTTAAAAGTTACCTGATATATAGTGAAATATTAATCGCAAATACTTATTTGGAAAATTTTATTCAATATAACGGGTGTTACTATATGTGATAATAAAATATACAGTGTTCGACTGTAAAAAGTATGTAAAATCGGTCACTACAGAGATATTAATTTTTATGTACACAATAGAATTTTTTTTAAAATAAAACATGTAATAATTTTGTAAAACTGAAATTTGGAAAATAAATCCTTATTTTGAGGTGAATTTAATCTATTTTGGTATGAAAAGGGTTTACTTACGACTAAATTGGAGAGAAACTAATCAACGAACATTTTAAAAACTCAAAGATTATAAACAAGATATGGAGAAGACGTGTATGGTAAGAGAAACAAAATTTAAAATTCTTAGAGGCAATTGAAATAATTTCTGGAATTGTATATTGAACTTAGTTTATTGTCGAATAATTACATCGTGGGACTTGGATAGCGTCAACTGTATTTACTGGGAATAGGAGATGGCAGGGTTTTTGGAGTAAGAGCCTCAGGAAATTGGAAGTGGACTGCAGTTTTGTTTGAGTGACATTTTGAGAGTGACACTAGTTGAGGTGACGTCCTATGGTTTCTGACAGATCGGGATTCGCATGATTTGGATTGTTAACATCTTGTTTGGAGTGAATGGTGTCTTCACTGCTGGAGGATTTTTTTGAGGTTCGTGTTGCTGAATCGCGTGCTGATTGAGAGTTAGAAGGAGTCATTTGCGAAACTGTTTGCAGTTCTTGGTTATAAGGTGAGCTGGTACTGGGGTACTGGGGCATACATTTGAATCTCCTAAAAGGTGAATTAAGTTTCTTTGGACGAACTGCAACCCCAGGTATTTATTGAGCAAACTAAAATAAACAGTAATTGAGTGAAGTGTGGTAAAAAAATAAAAGGACTACTTACTCTATTGAATGACAGGTATTGTAAGAAAGGAGAATTTGCAGTTGATATTCCATGTACATGATTTGAAGTGACACTGACGTTCATTGGGGTTGTCACAAAAATTTTACATAAGTTTTCATTAACAAATGATTTTTCATAAACAATAGACTGTCGTGATATAGCGTAAACCGACTTGTTTTTGGGGGTACATGTTCTACTGAGCTAGTAATATATAATTAAGAAGTACTTGAATTCATCTTAATTGAGAATCATTTTTAAACTAAAATAGAATTCGTGCAGCAAAATTTAAAATAATTACCTATCCAACTCACATTGCAGTGTAGTCAATCAGTGTATAATTAAATTACGTAACGCAAGGCTTTAATAACTTCATTAAGGGGGACTATTACAAAATATTGCCAAAAATTTGAATGTCATTACATTTTCTCTGTGATTTTCTGAATTCAAATGAGCAGAAAAACAGGCACATACTTTTGCCAGTCCATATGCGACATATTTAAATCTGTGGATATCGGAAACTGTCTTTGTCTGTGAGGGGGTAAAAAATGCATTTCACGTTCGGTGGTTGGATCTACCATCAAAATTCTTCACGAGCCTCTACTAGTATTACTCAACAATAGATACTCACGTGTTGCAAATAAGAGTACTAGGTACATGTCAAGCCATTCGAAAAAAAATATATGAAAGCTTAGCAAATAAAGTAAATGGGCGACCAAATCGATAATTAAAAAATAATAACAGTTCCATACAAATGATAAATGGTTACTAAATTTACGAAATTCCAAAAAAAAAGTGAACAGACACTAAAAATAATAAATTCTCTATCGATCAACATACGTACATCCTTTAAACTAATAAACGCTTAATTCCTATTACTGATCGATGCTAAGTGCGACTATAACAGAAAGATTAGAAAACGACATAAATATAATTCTAAACAACGTATGATGATAGACAAAGAAGTGTATTATACGCACAAAATAATCTATTATCCTGTACAGCTGGAAATAGAAATAGAACAAAATAAGAAGAATCCGTGGATTGCCGCGGAAAACAACCGTATCTATCAGTTATAGTATCGTTCCTGAAACCTCTTTTAAAAGCATTCCGAATGGTAAAGGAAGTATAACAAACTATTGATGTGGAGTATATTTATTACCCTAACACCTCTTTGATTCCTAATTTTAAGACTGTAAACAAAACAATTAAACTTTCTCTTTGCTCATTAGAGCAGATAGCCAATCCAAATTGATTAAATTGACGACTTTCATCTATAGCACCTACAACTGAGTTTGTAATTTGCAACCGCATAGATATTCTTCACATTTATCACTAATTTTTATAAAGTTTTAGACGATACAACACAACGAAAATATGATAGCTCAGCATGTTCTGTTTCGTATGATAGATTAAATACCTTCTTTTCATCTTCAGAGATTGGAGAATTGCAAATAAAAACTGTTCCAAGTGACCAAGACTGGGCTGACTGGACCAAACTTTTGTTTTCTTGATGAAACCAAATAACTTTTTAAGTCGGTCATATAGTTGTAGCTTCTTCTCAACCAAAATGTTCATTATTCTTTTGGGCTTTATTTTTGTATTGAACTCAACGAGATCTTTTATTTAAATTTTTACAGTTTTGTTAATTTTAGTTTTATTTAGATGATGTGGGTATTTTATCACAGGTATGTAGAAGCTAAAATCGGTATTTTAAAGTATCTCCGTATTATGGGAGAGATAACTCAAGTAAATTCTAGCTTGACATTGTTCTCCTCTATATTTAAATCTATTCCAGCATCAAATATTAGTAACATTATCGCTTTTGTCCACATTCCTGTAATAAAAGCTCCATGCTGCTTCAAGCTTAACCTCTTCCTCAGCAGATTCTCTACTTTCTAATACTCTTTCCTTTTTCAATTGTTTATCGGTTTATTTTTGACACTTTCTAGAGGTTGCTGCCATACATTCTACTTCTTCCGAATTACATATACCGGTAATCTACTTTTTTCCGTTGTTCACCGCTCACAGAACTGAACTCACTCATACTTATCCAGCTTTGTTAATACAGAGTGCTCATTTTATCATTACCCCAGAACGTTTGCTAATAAGCAAAACCTCTTAGAATACAGCGACTACTTACTGCAAAACCAATTTTTTAAAAATGAGCACGTCATAAAAGTTAAACTTTTTAACGAAAGGTAGCCTACGAATTGTAATATGTGTTGCCTATCTACAAACTGTTGATGTTATACGACCATGCTGCGTCGAAACATTGCAGAGTCGCAAAATTTATAACTAGTGATGGGCATAATCGGATCATTTCAATAATCGGAATGTTGCATTTCGGAATGTTTATAAAATCGGAATATCATCCGATTATTTTACATTTCGTAAATGCAAGCAAGGGAAAACGAGCGAAACAACAACAAGCGGAAGGAAGATGAAGTGCGTGCAAATTTGCGATGCGAGCACTCGCCGTTGCCCCGTAAGCCCTTATCTGCGTTGGCATCTATTGTTTGGGTTTGTATAACGGCCAGTAAAACAATTTATGAGTTTGAGTCGCACAGTGGGATGTGAGGAAATAAAATATTTTTTCAAATTATTACAGTAGTTACCTTAATAGACTTTCGGAAAATGGTAGCGATATTTTAAAGTTTAATGGCACATAAAGTACGTAATAGATAGTATAAAACAATACATAAATTTGAAGTCTGTAAGGTGTACTATCTAATAATTAATCTACGAAATACCACTGCCATTAGTGCAATTCACGTATCATACACGTGCGCACACGGTCCGACCCGTCGGCATTCGCCAACCAGCATATAGCTGTGAAGTGAGTCAACACAACATTCCGTATTCCGTTCAGTTCAAATTGGCATTTTGTTTTCTCATTTTGTGTACCGAATAGTAAAATAATCGAATTCCGAAAGTTCCGAATTTTGTGCACCGAACAGTAAAATAATCGAATTCCGAAAAGTTCCGAAACGTTCCGAAATAATCGGAACCTTCCGATTTTTTGAACAATCTGAAACTTTCCGATTATTCATTCCGGATAGGCCAATCACTATTTATAACGCGTTTATTATTTTTACTGTGAAAAACTGTGTGAAATTTATTGAGAATTTATTAATTTTACCGTGTTAAAACCTAGCGAGCATTGATTCTCTTTACCGCACAGAAATTATTTGAATATCGAGCATTGCATTTCTGTAACTGCAATATATTCAAATATTGTATTGCGCAAAAAGCTTATAAATATCAAGCAGTTTAAACCTACCCAATTAAAACAGCACAGTTATTAAATATTCGAGGACACTCTACCATCAGCACAATATCGATTCCGTAAAAACAGAAGCTGTGAAAATTGAGTTAACCCACTAATCAGAGCTAAAAAAAGCAAAATCGAAGCCCGGGGGTAAATTGTATGCAGCTTTTATCGACTTTCAAACGGCTTTTGATTCGATGGACACAGTTACAATATTGAAGAATAAAGAAAATGTATTAAACGTCATATGTGAAATCGGAAACATCAAATAATGGGAAATAACTATGCAATAATTCAAGATCGAGAGCTACTACGTGAGGACCCAGTAAGCCCCACATTATTCCTAATATATGTACATGATCTACAAAGCTGTATAAAATTTCCAGAATCTCATTGTACAGAGTGGCGCACGGCCGACTGACGAATTTTGATGTTAAATAACTTTCGTCAAGAGATATATGAACAACAATTGGTGTATTGACCAAGTATTCATTGTTTGACGGGGTTTTTGTCATACCTGTCAGAAACTGCAATAAACAAACAACAATTAAATAAATGACGGCTTGCATATTCTCATTTGTTTTGCATGGCAGCCCAAATGAAATGTGTCAATCGGTCGTGCGCCACCCAGTATCATGTATTATACTGGGTGGCTTTATTGTGTGCTCGGAGAGTTTACGATAACTTCAGAAAAGTTTAAACTACTTAGATTCAGGGTGTTAAAGAAATAACATGAAGATTAGCTCCGCAAAAAGTAAAATAATTGAATTTATAAAAGTGAGAAGATTAAAAAGAAATATGAATATGATTACCTAAAAATTGGGCTACAAAAGTAACTAACTTTAACTAAACCTACTAATGTAAAAAGTTAAACCCGTTTAACATCTTTAAGGTAACTTTAAAGTTTCGGACTTGCCAGTATAATTAAAATTTATGATATGGCCAGCAGTAACTCATGCTGGTAAATTCCTGTGCCCATTATTTACAATGCAACATCTACTCGAAAATTAATCAAAAAAGTAAAAGCACATTTCCTCAATAGCGCTTAAGGTCTACCTAGAAACGCTTCAAATGCCTTTACTTTCTACCTAGAAGGTATAGCAGCTATAGGAGAAGAAATTATATATAATTGAGAGGATTCCAACCTACGCAATCAACTGATATAACGAGACGATAAACGAAAATAATAAAAACTTTGTAATTGAAAAATGTATGGGCGAACCAGCTATTGAGCCAATCGGCTGCTCCATCGAATAACACAGTATGTGAAAATGAGTAAAATTGTGGGAAACAAGGAAACACTTTAGATCAATGGCCCCACACTCTGCATGCATTCCCAAAGTTAAATCCCGTATATTTGCTGTCTGTATTAAAGTATAATTTTTACTGTCTGACCAAAAATCTTGCAACCCTAAAGTTTCATGGTAAAATGTAGTTACTGTATTTTGAAATCCAATGGGTGGGCGGAAGTGGGGATTAAATTAATTTTCTACACAGTATCTCCAAGAACACTTTTATTATTTTTTTACGATAGCTACACGAATTTTTTTTTGTCAAAAAGATATGCTGGACGACTTAAACAACTACAAAAACAATAAAAATAACCAAAATTTATGATTTAACGCCCTGCACACCAATAACAGACACTCACAAATTAAGGTTATGCAGGTACGTTGAGTGAACATTTCTGCAACAAAATACAGTATCTCGTAGATACTGTGTTATACACAGAATTTTAACAAAAATGTTTGCTAGGTGTAATTTCTAAAACACAGTAACTACCAGATGCTGTGTTTTCTTTTGTTCTTTCGAACCTTATAATGACTTGCTGTGTTTTGAATTGGAGAATAGAAGGAATGCATGTAGATACTGTGTTTATGGGTAGCTGTAAATAGGTAACCAGTATAGATAGCTCAAATCTGATTAGCTAGAAAGATGCGTGACAACACAGTATCTACATATGAACATTCAGCTCAATTTGACAAAAAATGTTGGATACTGTGTTTTTCGATGGAGCAGCCGCAATGTTTCTATTTGTTCGATACCATAAAAGGTACAACGATGGTTAAATGGAACAAAAGATACTAATCTATTTTTTAATTTGACTTATATTGCACTAATATTGAAGATCATTCCGGATGTTGTGAAGGAGTCAATTAAGACGTTTCCTCCAAAACAATTTATGTTCGGTTTTAATTAAGTAGGAAACCATAAACACTTACCTATCTATTTACTTTAGTTTTGTAATTTACGACAGACGAAACTAATTGTTATTTTTTTGTCATCAAGGTTAAGGAAAAAATTTACAGAGGTGAATGGTAAGATTCTCCAGGTTATGCCGTAATCGTTGATTTAAACATGACGTTTCGCTGATTAGGCTGTTGTCAGCTTCTTGCTGATGCTCACTCTTAGTCTCATTCATCTCATTATATACTGAGCAGTCGTTATGGTTGGATGTTCTTGCAAATCGGGTGTATTATTGGGATTTGTTAACATTTATCTTGATTGCTCACTAGTGTATCTTCTAAATTGTTAGGCAGGGTTATCTTAAATGTGTTGAAAAGGCGATAACCATCCTCTCGATTGAAGTTATTGAGATTTTTAGTAATTTCTAGGGATTACCGAATGCGGGGGTAGTAGTTTGCAGTCCTGGTTAGTATACCTATGCAGTTGTAGTTTATTGTATGGCTCTTTAGATCCTCGGCGATGGCTAATTATTGCGTTTTGCCAAGTCGTGTATGGCATCGACTATCTTTTATTCTACATTTGATGCCTCTTTACGTTTGTTGGCTGTAAGATTTACCACAAGTACATTGGAGCTGGTAAACGCCTTTTGTTTGTAAACGGGTCAAACAATCTTTGTTAAATGGGTTCAGTTGTTAGATCTTTCTCATAATACCATAGCGAACCCCGATGCTTTTCTTATCTAAGACCTCTCTTATTCTGACGGTTACTCTAGCAATGTAAGAAATACTGGCGTAATTCGTATGGTTAGGTTCATTTGGTTTTCCAGTGTTTTGGAATGCTTTCCTGATATCTCGTCGACTGTACATATTCCTCCGTAAAGCTTCTCTGTAAACATGTGGAACCTTATATTCCAAGCTGTTAATTTCTGTGGTCAACCAGTCGTATTGGTAGTACTGTGGAGATTTTTCATTGCCACTCGAAAGCTTCTGTCTTGCTTGAGTGAATAAGTGTGGTATTTTCCATCATGCTATCATGCTTTTTGAATTCCTTAATTACAGTACAATATGCTATATCATCACTTGTATTTTCTTGAACTTCATCTTTTATAATTTTTAAGGTGAATTTTGACTCAGTATCTTTGTTACTGTTACCCGTATGGTAATATTATTACTATTTGTTAACCTTGAAACAAGAATGGGTGGTGTTTTTATATTATTTAATTCCGGTGCAGTCCTTTTTGTCTTTGGTCTTCCACAGCTTCCGGTGTATCCACCAGATGCTAAAATTGGTTAACCGGGTTTATCTCTGGCTTTTTGAATTCCGCGAGTAGGCGCTGTTATACGTTTCTTAGTTTCTTTTCTGTAGCTCGATTCACCTCAATACCTCAATTCGGCGAAGCTTAAGTGTGTTTATTTCTATGTGGCAATACCATACACCCAGACCAAGATTTTGCTCAGTTTTACCATCGTAGAGGGAAAATTTCCGGCAAATTCGTTAAATCATGTAAAAAAATGTGATACACGCACACAACTTCCTCTTACAGTTATCTTATAATTAGCCAAAAATTACTTTTTTTAATTTTTAAGCATTTGTCAAAAATTTTCAAAAATTATAAATTGGGCCAAATTGGACACTTTTAAAGGGAAACTCCCCTTTCTAAAGAAGATAAGCAAAAACTAAACCGGTAGTTGGGGCTCAACTTTCATCAAAAACATAATGGTAAAAACCACACATCTCTTACCGTCTCAGAGTTGCAGGGTGTTTTTCAAAAATGTGCATTTTAAAAAATCGCTGCAACTTTTTCGCCATGAAAAATTTTGTGTTTCCATGATTATTCAACACTATAATGAACGAACCAATGAAAATTGTTCAATTTGTCAGAAACGGCCAATCAAAATTGACTGTCATTGAAAACACCTAATGTCACAGTGTTTTCATGCGAGCCCGATTGTTTTTAATGATTTCAATTTAGTGAGTAGCCTTTGAATGACATTTCACCAAAACGTCAAAGTCAAAGTTTGCGAATCAGCGTCGTTCTAAAAACTCATAATAATCGTGTTGGAAGCTCCAGTATTGAATTACTAGTAGAAAACGTTAAAAATGTGTGCTGTCGAATATGGTAAAAGTCATCTGCCCATATTGTTGAATAATCTTTCCAAATACCACTCAAGGCAAAATTTTTTAAGATAATTTTTTTCGTCAACATGCAAATTATTGCAAATTTCTCTCAACAAAAACTGCTCAAATTTCACTCGACCTGCGGTCTCGCGGAATTTTTAACGCAGTTTTGGTATCGAGAAATTTAAACGCAATAATTTGCATGTGAACAAAAAAATTCTCAAAAAATTTTCACCTTTTGTGGTATTACCCTTGAAAACATTTCCAAGGCACCTTTTTACGTAGAATTTAAGGGTTTAAGTGTATTTTTTTAAAACTAATAGTTTAATAGTTATCAACAGAAAAATCGATTTTTTTATGTAAGACACCCTGTGTATTTTTGAATCATTGAAAAGAACTTAATATTACCTTTCCAAAAATATAGCACACTTTGATATTTTTTAAAAGCTCGCCCACTTTGAACAAGTAGGCTTGGACGCCGGCCACGGCCATAATACAGAGAACAAATGCTTACTGGTAGCTTTTAGCAGTAATTAAAACAAAACTAATATTTACAATGAAAGATGCGGAATTTTATAACAATTTAAACTATATTTAGAATAAGGTTAACTAACAAAATATAAAACAACAATAAGAAATAGTAAACCAGGACAAGAGATTTTGATACAGGAGGTTTTCGAAATGTCGACCGGTTTCTCTTATGCACAGACGGGACCGTTTTTCAACATTTCTTATAGAAATCATTAACTCAAGGGGGGTGAGAGATGAAAACCCTCGCATAACCGCGACTCCTAATTCTTGTCTAGAATATATGGGCAATTTAAAAATAAGGTCCTTCTGTCTTCCCCAAAGATAAAAATCCATAGGCGTTAGGTCCGGTGTCCTCGCGGCCAACAGTTGGGACCTTAATTAGCTATCCAATTATTGTCGAAGTTGGCTGCTAAAAAATTGCTGATAATTTCAGCGTTGTGAGGCGGTGCCCCGTCTTGCTGGAAAAATATGTTTCCGAGTTCCATTAAGGGCAGATCATCAATAAGGGGTCCTATTTGTTGCCTTAAAATTTGCAAATATCGTTGAGAGGTGAGAGTGCCATCATAAATTAATGGGCCAATAATCCTACCCCTAAAAACACCTGCCCAGACACTAAATCCACATCTTCCTTGATTTCTTAGCTCCACTACTGAAGGGTTTTGTTGTGCCAAAGTATATAAGTTATAGCGATTAAAAATACCGGCACTGCTTAAATAAGCTTCGTCTGTCCAAATACAATTCAACGATAAATCCCGTACTCGGTTACTTTTTTCCAGGAACCACTGGCAAAAATCTATGCGGCGTTCAAAATCTCCGGGTCTAAGGTGATGCACTTTTCTGGTCCTGTATGGTTTGTTTTTGTGTTTCTGTAAAGTTCGTCTAACGTTAGTTCTTGCCAGTCTTGTTAGTGTCTTTAACTTTCGTGTTGACGTTTTGGGATTATTTTGAACGGCTCCTAAAACCACCATTTCTTGTAACTCCCTATCCCTATTTGATGTATACTATTTTGGCCTTTTCTTCTCAAAATGACCACTATTAATTAGGTTGTGTCGCAATCTTCCGAAAATGTCTTTAAAAAGTTGTCTTCTCTGGATATTGGCCGTGGTACAAATTGCTTGCTGCCTCTGCATTCTCCCCGGCTTGTATAAAATAAAGTATCATATCCCATTTTTCATAATTTTCAAATTTCATTTTAAAGTTATTTGAAAGATTAAACTAAAACTCAGCGTCTTTACAGACAAAATCACAATTTGACAACTACCAGTACGCATTTGTTTTCTGTATTATGGCCGCGGTGTCCAAATCCTACTTGTTCTAAGTGGGCGAACTTTTAAAAACTCTGTATTTCGAAAAGGACTCGAGCAAAATATCAAGTGTGCTACATTTTTGGAAAGGTAATTTTAAGTTCTTTTCAATGATTCAAAAATATACAGAGTGTCCCACATAAAAAATCGATGTTTCTGTCGATAACTATTAAACTATTCGTTTAAAAAAAATTATACTTAAACCATTAAATTCTACGTAAAAAGGTTCTTTGGAAAGGTTTTCATAGAAACACAAAATTTTCTATAGCAAAAAAGTTACAACGGTTTTTTAAAAATGCACATTTTCGAAAAACAGCCTATAACTCTGAAACGGTAACAGATATCGATGAGCGGTTTTCACCATTATGTTTTTGATGAAAATTGAGCCCCAAACACTGACATTAGTTTTCGCGTATCTCCTTTAGAAAGGGGAGTTTCCCTTTAAAAGTTTTCAATTTGACCCACCCTGTACAGAACCCGTACAAAATAGATAGTTGAAATGACAAATTTTCTCTAAAATTTTAAGAAGAATTCAAAAATGTAATAATATAGCGGGTGTTTTATTTAAAATAACAAAATTGATAGCGACTTGCGGTATAACTGAAAGTGATATCACAGTCATAATATTGTAATTGCTGGCGTTCTTACACATAAAATCCATGGCCAAAGTTTCAGATTTTCAATTTTCAATTTTATTAGTTCTCTATAATGCCGCATAAAATAGGAGTTAATAGAAAAAAGAAAGAAAGCAAAAAAAAGAATTTTTTTAGAAATATTCAACTGGAAAATTACCTATCTCACATCAATACACATTAAAAATGCAAGAAAAATTTTACTTTTGAAAAAGCATGGTTAGAGCCGTTTTTGAGAAAATAAAAAAACGCTGAAAAATCACAAGAGTAAACATCATACTTTCGGTTATGCGATGTTCTTAAAAAGGTTGCTGTCGTATCTAGATAGTACACAAAACTTAAATATGAAGTTTCAACGTCATATCTCTTTTCGCTTTCGAGATATTCTGTTCACACAGCCACATACACACAGAGACAGACGACCAATGAACAAAAACATTTGGATTCAGGGGACGTGAAGATCTGTTAAAAACTCAATTTCGAATTTTTAGGGTGAATCCAATACTTCCTTTATTGTTAAAAGAAGTAGAAATACTTTGAGGCCAGAAGACACACAGCACAAGAGATTTTTAGTATGTTTCAAGAAACGCAAAATGTACTACACAAAGCGTTGCATCAATAGATTGACTAAGGTTCCATTCAAAATTGCTACCTATTTGTAACTCAAAAATGCGGAATGGTATACTGGCCACTGCTTAAGAAGGTATTCTACAACACTTCTAGCAGATGCTGGACCAGTATGACCAACCTAAAATGTAAAGGGGGGGGGGGGGGGGGGGGTCTGCAACCGTGGCCGAAGCTTCTCTTGAAAAATCGATGAACAAAGATCTAAAGTGGATCAGTTACTGAAAGGCCAGATTGAAAGTTTGACAGTATCAGCTTCTAAAAATTGTGTTTCTTTTTAATTTAATGTAAATGTTAATGTAACCAATAGTATATTGCTTTATTAGAATTAAAATTGGGACTTTGTTCGACGAGCAATTATGTTTACATTTGCAAGGCGAAGCGCAGCGCAGCCGAGCAAACGCAAAAGTTGCAAGGCAAACAGACTCACTTTTAATCCAAATAATACATCCTATTTTCCGCAACCTATAATAGTACAAGACATTCAAAATTTGAAATGGTTTATTACTTTTGACGTTTCACAATTAAAAATCATTATGACAAATGCACCCACAGCCGACCAAATGGAAATTACTTTTGGTTCCTAGGAAGTAAAAGTACCTTTTTCGTACACTACCATTGAAAGAGCTACTTAGCCGTACAATTTATTAATCAGAAAGTTGCACTTTGCGGTATTCGTACGGCAAAGTAGTATTTTACGGTATTCGTACGGCAAAGTAGCACTTTGCCGTACGAATTTTACGTCTCCTTAGTTACAACACATATAAAACGTTACGTACATAATAATATTACTCTACTAATTTGCTATATACGAGGATAAATTTAGTATTCCGTTCTGTATGCTAGTATACGAAAAAATATTGTTCGAAACTCGTATGAAAGTGGCTTTTCCATACTCGTCTCGAAATTCCGGACTCGGCCTAACGGCCTCTTCCGGAAACATCTCACTCGTACTGAAAAGCTCCACTTTCTATACTTGTAACGTAAATTACTATTAATCCTAACTAAAAGTGTTACATAGTAACATACACTTTTTGTGTCAGTAAGAGGAACGTCAATTTCAATGTCAGATTTTGGTATTAAAAGTATTAAAAGACGGTTGCGGAAAAACATAAATTTTCTTTGTTTTATAAAATCATTTCAAAAACTGTGTCTTTTATTTAGACTTGCCGTAATAACTGAGCACACAGTACTTATTAATTATGGGCTATAAATAACTTGCAATGGCTTATTTTAGATAACTGGCTCTATCTAATGTTGTTAGGGATTCGAGTTTCCAGATGATGTGGTGTTATACTACTAATGGGCAAGGATCGCAAAGTTTTACAATGTAACATACTATCGCAAAGTAAGACATGCGCAAACTGCTAAATAATAGTTGCGTTTGAAACCGGCAGAAGGCCCGACAATAGTCACATATTAAATTAGAACCAGCATACGTAAATCAAAACAAGAAAATACACCCATGCCAAACGTTGAATAATAACAGCCAGTGTCATTTATTTATTTATTAAATTATGCAGCATAACAATTTTTATCCAATATTCTATAGTAGTATGGTATTTTACTAGTTCGTTTTAAACAAGGAGACTGGGTTTTTACTAGCTTGTTGACTTCATAACCCACGTTACACTTAACACCGTCGGTTTTCTAAAGAAAACATTGTAGCGATACTACATGTTGAAATATTTATAATATATTCTGATATAATGTGATTTTAGGAGTTTAGTCAATTTACGAAATAAGTAACGACATTTTCCCGTTTTTCATAATAAAATTGTATGGTTCTTAAAATGCGTGTTCTAATTCACCGTTCTACCTGAATCATGCCATATTTAGTTGAAATTCAGCAGTTAGTTCATAGAGGCCGCCTGAGATTGCCTTGCTGAATTCTCTGTTTATCAATTTACGTCAGCTCCGAAGTCACAGGAAGTCGCGCTTCCTGAAGCTCCTCTCAACTGGTCTAGGATCTGTGCGCATGAATGACCGTCGGTTTGTTATGAATCATTCGTGGCCAAGGGAACGGGAAATTACCAGCAACCAGTCATTGTGTCATTTTCTGACGCAGCGGTTCGCTTGATTTGAACGTGACAAAACAGCGTTTACAGTATAGCGCTTCCAACCACGAGGACATTTAAAGAATGGACAGCTTCGCCTTTAGTGTATTTATGAGCTGAATATAAATACATTTCGCGCTATCGGAGTTTGACTTAATTAAGGCGTTCTCATGCATGTAGCGTACAGTCTTTTTATATGAATTGGGTGTGTTTTCATGTAATAACGCGAGTAGAAACAGGTTTCGCTCGTAGATAATTAAAGTATTGTTGACAGCTTCACTGTATGCTCGGACGTCGATTATTCTTGTTGTTTTATGCATATGTATTCTCTTGTATTTGAGTTTTTTCGTACAGATTATATATATTTTTGTGTAAACTGTTACGGTTTTATTGCTGGCAGTCTTTGCATGCATAATTTCAGCATTCCAGGTGACTACAGGAAACTCCAGAAGAATATTAGCTTACCCTTAACCGCACTGACGATCTTAATAGAATTTTATGCCTCTACAACTGTTTAAGCTAGCAAACACAGGGAAATATTAATTAATAGTACCGTAAAGTATAGGGCTAAGTGGAAGTACTGTTACACAATTGGATTTTTTTATAGTGTTTTAGTTTTAGCTAACTAAACAATCTCAAGGCTAGAAAATAACTTTTTTTTACTTCTGCAACAATTCAGTTTTTCAATTTTTGGAATGATTTTTAAAATTCACATGCCAAGACTTGCTTTCAAGAATTAACTGTTTTAAGGTGCAAGCTTTAAGGATTTATAATTGGAAAGAACAATAAAAAAATTTAGTTATTCCTTTAGATTTGTTATTATTTACCGAAAAGTAATATTTTTGCATAATTTCTACGTTGTCGGTGCAAGATTTAAATGGCTTCTACAAACTCTAATCTACCCCTGCTAAAAATTGTTCGCAAAAATCCTGTAAATGTTCTTTTACGTTTGCCTAAATTATGAGATTTTTCTTTCATTTCGAATTTAGATATAAAATCACATTCCAAACAACTATTTTTCTAATATTTTCCTGTATCTTGACTAATAAATGCATTATTCGCAATTATTTTCAAAAAATATAAAATTTGACGGATAACGAAAGTCACGTGGCAACTTTTGCTTCGCCCATTTGCAATCTTTTTTCAAATTTCTCTAATCGCCAAGTTTGATTTTCCAAAAAATTCTAAAAAGAATATGCTATTTGATACTAACATTTATATGGCATCGAAAAATGAAAATGGCACTCTCAATGATTGTAATGCAGACATAGTACGGGGCATAACAGAGATATTTCAAATGACAGCAACAAAACAGGCAGATGTAGTACCTGCCTCGGTGCGTGTGTCACGTATTCGTCAGCACCGATCGAGCGCACTTAGTCTTCGATCGGCCCTGTCGCCACTGCGTCCTTCATAATGCAACGATAAGCAAGTACGAAAGGCAGCTTTCTTTATCCGAGCGGCTAAAGCGTCTCACTACCAATCAGATATTTACTAATACTTGCTCTGAAGGGCAATTCTCCTCTATCAATAAATTTTAATTATTAGACATGCGCACAGCTATTTACGTATCCGCCCACGACGTTCTTGATCTTCTATAAACCATGATATAGGAAGTATCCGTATTTGGATTCCAAAAATATAAAACACTGTCGCAATCAATTGTGATACTCAATTAATACAGCGACTCTAAACAAGGTAAGTCTACATAGCAAACCGCCGGCAAAAATACATTGCCCTAAATTTCAGGCCTTATAGCACTAAAACCAGATCCAAGCTCTTTGACGAATGATTGCTTTCTTAGAAACTCTGCCTCCTTGTTTAGTTGGCGAAGGGGCAGATATTTTAAGCTTAAAGCTCCACGGGGGTTGGCGATCAAATACTGTCGCTGAGAACTAAATAGAAGATGCCATAGAAACCAAGGTCCCATCAGCTGATAAGATTCTTCGTGGAAAACTTAAATCTACTGAAAATTCCAACAGTATCAATTACAATCGCTTGACAAACGAAAAAGAAGACCAAGACATCACAATGCCTTTGATTACTACCAGTACTTTAACATTTCCCAAAAATTGTGGTGGTTTGAATTTTAATCATTTAACATGTTGTACAATTAATATACGTTAACCTACATGATGAGGAATAATGCAACTATAAGAAAATAGCTATTTAAGTAACAAGGAATGTAAGGACCTATTAACATTTGAGGTAGGAAAGTACAAGCCAAGACGAAGTCGCGGCTTGTTGCCTGCCGAAAATGTTAATAGACGATACATTCCGAGTTATCTTATTATATTTTTCCCGCTGCTTATCGAAATTTTCTTAGAATTTTGAAAAAATCGTTTCGTTTGTCACCTGTTACCAGGATTAGTTTTCGTGAGCCGTGTTACCCGTGAGTCTCACATGTCACATAAACACTTGCAATTTATAAATAAAACGTATAAATCTGCATCTTGCTTTGCTAATTTTATTATCCTAGGAACTTAATAATAGTATTAAGTTCCGTTGTCAAGAAAAAGCAGCAAACAAATATAATCACCGACTTACACGTTTTGTTACTAAGGCTGTCGCACTGACTTACATTATCAGCAGCGGGAAAACTCTGTTAATAAGCAGGTAATTTTTGTATTTTGACATATAGAACTTTTTGACGGAAAAAATAAACTACTCTCGAGAAAGAACAAAAGTTTATTCCCACGGGAATAAAACACATACTTTCGATTGACAATTTCAGGGATGAAAGGGATGAAAGGCCTACTTTCGGGTTAGATGTGGCAAACATATTTTATTAAATTTTAAATTATTATTTATTTTTTATCCAAAAAAAAATATGTAAATGGGTTTACACCGAACTTCCCTCGCGCGAATGAAATCAATGTGCAAATTTTAAAAAAATGTATCCCCTGTATTTGTCGAGTCCTATTTTCGGCAAGTGTAAAGCCTGACCTATGTGAAAATTATTACTTCCTATTTCAAAATTAACGCAAAAATATACAAAATTATATTTTTTTAAGGTGCTCATCCTGTATATATTTGTCTGACATTTTCACGGTTTCATGCCAAGTATATATAGTATGATCAAAAATTAATCTCATCTAGTATGGCTATGGAATTGTTCCTAATTTATGAATGCAACTATAACTCACTGAAAAATGAAATGTAAAGTTTGACATTTAAGTGTAAACATAGTTGCATTCATAAATTAGAAAAAAATCCCTAGCATACTACGTAGATGAGATTAATTTTTGATCATACTTTATATAATGTGTATCCAAAATATCATCTTTCTCCGACAAATAGTTTTTAAGTTATACCCCAACAGACAGACAGACAGACAGACGAAATTGAGAAAACCTGTTTTTCGTCATCTAGGGTCCCTGAAACGTGAAGATCTGAAAAAAATCTCAGAATGTGATTTTTTCCTGATTACAACACTTTCTTCATCTTTCAGACGAGGGAAGTAAAAATACTCTGTGGTACCCTATTACAGCAAACTACCTTCGATGCTTCTACTGAAAATAATATGAGATATAAAGATCTAATAATGGTGGTAGGTAGTACTACCTTATACTCTGTTATTACAATCCTTGCAATTATATAATGTCGATTAAAATTTTCTAAACAAGCAAAAAGTGCAGGTGCTGTTTATCACTAAGTGCTTAAAAATCTTCCATCGATAGTTAAGAAACCTAGTGGGGAATATAGTATTCCCGCAAGGCAAATTTAATTCATCTCAAAGATGTATTTGAGACTATTTCCCACATCTCTTATTATCCAATGAAAAGCCATGCTTTTTCAAAATTCAACCAATCGTGTGTTTTTGTAGTGGCAAAAAATCGAAATTTTTCTTTGGAATTTTGTCAGTTTCTTTTGCCACTTGCATCTACGGCAACCACCAAATATGTTGCTTTAATCAAGGTGGTATTTAAGAAACGTCATTTAAACTGTCATTGCGCATCAGTATAAATGTCAAAATGAACCGATATTTGGGAAATAGTCTACAAAATGTATTTTGGGCTCATGATTTTGCTCGGCAAATGTTTTACTCACGATTTGTTGTTTCTGTTGGCAATGCCCCTCGACAAACTAACTTTAACAAATTTGATCAAGTTAGTTTGTCTTGTGACATTGCCAAAACAAAATACTTTCGTAAAACATTTTTACCGGCAAAAGCATTTGCCCTTAATACATTATTACTGAATAAAAAGGGCGACTCTATACAGAGCATTCACCGACAAATTTATATACTGAATAAAGGTAATCGGATTCGTCACATACCCTTAAATTAAACAGATTTTCGCATCGGGGTCAAAGGTTAACTGCCTTTGTTGAATAAACAAATAAATTTTATTAGAGATCATTTTAAAGTGAGAAATTATGTTAGGGCAGCATGGACAACGTCAATAACTAAGTGGTGAAATATAATTACCGAAAAAGAATAGTAACGTTTACACAAGGTGCGCTCGTTATGGGATAAAGCGCAGGAACAATAAATGCTGCACAACCATACTACTATCATAATTTTCTTATTTTTTTTTCTCTAGTATACGTTTGCAGATTGTTACTTCTACAAGAAGAGTGGTATTTTAAACCTTGTTCGGGCGTAACTGGAGTAATAAAACCAAAAATATTGCATACTTATGTTTATATACCTCGATGTTCTTTCAAACAACAAGATGAATTTTTCTGACCCATAAAATGTCATATATTAGTGGGTATGCTTGTATATTCACTGTATATTCGGATATACAAATGTTGTTATATTTCCAGTGTAACATACATGTGGTAATCGCATTATATACTTCTCAAAAAATGGACTTAGACATCTATGAACAGCGTCTTGAATACCGGGTCTTGAAAAAGTGTAAATGTTTCCTTCTGGCTTTACTAAAAATCGATTGGGAGTACATCGACAAAACGCTGAAATATCACTTATGAAAATACACCCCAAAAATCAGAAAATATATTTTGGGACAATGCGAGGACCTACAAATTAGAGCAAAAACCCCTGTTTTGACAATGTTAGAAGACTGAGCATATCACATGAAGAGAAAGGATATGGCAGTGACTACAAGAAGGTCGTGGCATAAACTCTTTGAAATAATACACCACAAGTACTACAACTAAATACCATTCTTGTTTCAGCATCCTTTTTGATCAGTTTAAAATATCCCATTTAAAAGAGCAAGGGACGTTCGAAATGCGAAAAGACGCAAACTGCAAGGTAGTAATGGGCTCGTGACGTGAAAACCATCGAGTCGCGCTGGCTTAAGGGCCCCACAGACGTCGTTCTTTTCTGCCAGTTTTGTCTGCACGGGCAAAACTGTACGGGTAAAAACGAACAACGACTTCAGCCACACACGAACGGATTGTTTCGTTCAGTTTTTCTGATATCGCCGCTTGATCAACTGTGATGGATACTACGACCACGTTGGCAGTGGCGGCGGAAGTGGCTATCCAAGTTTCAAAAAGAAAACGTTCAAAATGGGCTTAAGAATGGTTGCTTAGATGAAGGCAATTTTCACACGTAAATCTTTTAAACGAATTACAACTAGAACCAGGAGACTGGTTTAATTACCTGCGCATGGATAAACAAGCATATTTAGAGCTAGGTACTTACCTTAGTAACACCGTTAATTAAAAAGCAAGACCGATTTATGAGACAAAGTATTTCACCACATGAGCCACTGCCACGTTAAGATTTTTAGCAACAGAAAGGAGCTATGAGGACTTACAATTTTCTGTAGCTATAACCATGTCTTGGTAGGCTTTATTTTTTTCCCCTCTGTCAAAGCATTCTTTGGACTTAACTTTCCAAACACACGGATGACTTCTATAGAGTGCTATAAACTCAATAATATAGTATTTAACATTACAAGCCAGGTAAAACAGGTTTTACTGGCGATAGGATTGGGAGACTGGCGAGCCGTTAGGCGAGCCTGTCATATCCTTGAGCCAGTAAAAATGGTTACCTGGAGTGTATTGTTGAATGTTTTATTTGTTCCTCACTTGTAAATAACTAGAAATTCACCATTTATTCAAAATGTCAAACTGACAAGCAACTAAATTAATCAATATGACACATACTAAGGAAGACAACTCTGGCTTTGCACGCTATCATTTATCTATGAGCACGCTTGTAAAATATAACTGGCTAGCCAGTAAAAAATTTACTGGCTAGCCAGTTAAGAAACATTTTCAAGGTGAATACAGTGACTTGATAAATTTATGTTTACAAGTGAGGAACAAATAAAATTGTTTATTAAAGTTCTTTAAATCACTCATGGTTTATTATCATTTATTATTAAAGAAACTATTCTACCAGCGAAAACCAACCCGACGGTACTGATTAAAACCGTCCTTCTTAACCGTGGTGACACACACACGCACAGACTTGAACGAGCACGTTCAAAACGGACGGGTTAAAATCAAGCCGCGGCAGATATTTTTGAACGCCAGCAAGAAGGACGGTTTTCGGTCACACACTAACCGTTTTACCCGTACAGTTTTACCCGTGCAGTCAAAACTGCCAGAAAAGAACGATGTCTGTGGGGCCCTTTACGGCGGGTTCTGTCGAGAACGGAAGTAATATTTGAAAATCGGGCCGTGAACGTGAGTAAAAATTTCGAAGGCTCGATTCCCGTTTTTACGCTAAATAGTAACTATTTTTGTCTGCAACTTCTGCTATTTGCAACCACAAATAGTAGTAGAATAGGGGCACCTTGATTGTGATATCAAATTAATTGGGTCAATTAAAATGTTCGATTAAATTGATTGATCCAATTAAACCGCTAATTAAACCGCGAATCAAATGCTTTAATTAAACCGCGAATTCGCGGATTGACCTAATTAATTTTTATATGTGCTACTGATTAAATTACGCGGCGGCCATTTTTAATTTGATTCCGGAATTACGCGGCGGCCATTTTCAATTTTCGAGCGAATATTTGAATTTAAAATTTTTTCAGATTTTTTCTAAGTTCCAATTTTTGAATTTAAACTTTGCGGGTGTCGGCCATCTTTGTTTTCTGCGTGCGCACTTTTCGCGGTTGTCGTTTTAATTTCAATTTTCGCGGAAATATTTGCATTTCAAACTGGTAAATCTTCCGTCTCTCTCATCGAAGCTGTTCTCTCTCTCTTGCATTCACAGAATGGCTGTTTATAACGAGAGATCCAAAAAAAAACTGTTCCTCAGTGGGCTGTGGAAATTCAACGTATGAATAATATGTTGGTGACACTGTACATCAATGTTAAATTCGAGGTTAGCAGGTTAGGATTTGCGTCATTTTGTGTCAAAACTGACGGAAAACCTAACCTGACAACCTCGAATTTGACATTGACGTACAGTGTCACCAACATATTATTCATACGTTGAATTTATACAGCCCGCTGAGGAACAGTTTTTTTTGGATCTCTCGATATTTAAAAAAATCTCTGGCCGACCGGGATTTGAACGCTTTACGTTCGTGTTTCACAAATTAGCTGCAACCGTTATTGGCTCGAGACCACGGCGTCGCAGCAAATTTTAATGTACTTCCAGGTTTAAAAACAAACTATTTTTTCAAAAATATAAATTATAAGAATGGATTTGTGTAGCCTATAGTGTTTAAAGGATAATACAATTTTTTAAAAACTGATTTTGTAGGTGGTTTTCATGGAATTAATTCTTTTATTTTATAATTTGCGTGACGCGCATGAATGGATTATCGAGATTCTCATTGTCCCACCCTACTATATAGCTGGAAACTTCCGCTCGACTATGCTTTTTAAAATTTGCCGAATAAGTGAGAATTTTAACATTATTAATTTACTGTTTTTAATGTCTCCTTGTGGGTGCTTAATTTTTGTGTACCGATGGGGCTACAATTATATATAACAGCAATGAGATAACATGAACAAGAAAATAACTCGTATTGCTTGAGTAAGAAAGAGATGGCCATACGAAACAATTATTTTAGTAGGCATGTTTAGTTGACAAATGTCATAATTAAATTAAGCGTCAAGCCTTCTCGAATATTTGCTGTTATATATAATTATGGACCCATCCGTATTTTTAACATGCGTGCAACTTTTACCATGGCCTCGAGCTGATAGTTCAAAATCGATTATAGTTAATTCAGACTCGATAATGAAATAATTACGCAAGTGTGCAGTTAAAATTAAAATTTAAAAGCGCCTAATGTATTACGATGTAGCCCGTTAGCTTACAGATACCTTTTATATGAAAGGGTCTGATATAATTTTATTATTCATAAATTTGTCCTTTGTTATTGTAAAAACACCTGTCAAAGCCTGCTCGGAAAAATGCAAGTACCAACAGGAATTTCCTCTCGCTTCCACTCTGTGGCGCCCGTTTTTGAATTTCAATTGGTAAATCAGCCATCTCTCTGACTGTTTTCAGTCGCACACTCATCTGTCTCTCTTCATCGAAATATTTTTAAAATTCAAAGAGTTATACATCTTGAATAATGACAAAGCATAATCTATAAGAAGTTTATTAATGAGTTGTTGAACCTGAAATCAATTAGATGTGGTATTTATTGTATTAGACCAACGAGACGGGTATTGAAAATGGCCAGTGGATTTTTTACAAGAGTCTCTATAAAAAATCAAACAAACTTTTCTCGATTGCCTATTGGTACAGAAATGTGACTACACATATAATAATTAAACACATGTGAATAATTATTTTAATTTGAGAAATCAACGACGGCCATTTCCGTCTCGCTCATCACAGCGGTTCTCTCTCGGTCCCAAGTCGACCTAATTGTCACGAGATTGTCATGTTTGGCTTTTATTTTATGAGTAAAGCGTCTGTGAAAAGAAAATATATGTATGTTGACCACAAATTAACATAGATTTGGATAAAAAACACGCAATTTCGTTGAAAAATGTGCTGTTCCACATCATCTCACTTGAAAATTTATAAAAATCGGCATCTTGTCACATAAATTATACAAAAAATAACATTTTAAGTCAACACACGATGAAAATTTAATAAAAATCACACAATTACACATCATCTGACATAAATTTTTACAAAAATCGACATCATGTTACATAAACTAAGCATAATTTTGCAAATTTTTTTATAAAATCCATCGCTGAAAATTAAAAGAAATCACAATTTCGTTGAAAAAATCTTCTGCCACAATCATTTCGATAAACAAAATTAAAAATTCTTGTGCTTTTGATGGAAATATGTGTATATTGACCACAAATTAACATAATTTTGAATAAAAAAGCGCAATTTCGTTGAAAAAAATGTTCTAACACCATCATTTTACTTAAAATTTTACAAAAAACTGACATCATGTCACTTGAATTTATACAAAAAACGACATTTTTATTCAATAAGCGATAAAAAATACGCCATCCCACATTATTTCACTTAAAAAATTATCATAATTAGTTTTTTCGTACACTAGCATTGAAAGAGCTACTTTGCCGTACAATTTATTAATCAGAAAGTTGCACTTTGCGGTATTCGTACGGCAAAGTAGTATTTTGCGGTATTCGTACGGCAAAGTAGCACTTTGCCGTACGTTTCCTTAGTTACAACACATATAATATTACATTACATTAATATTACTCTACTTATTTGCTATATACGAGGATAAATTTAGTATTCCGTTTTGTATGCTAGTGTACGAAAAAATATTGTACGAAACTCGTATGAAAGTGGCTTTTCCATACTCGTCTCGAAATTCCGGACTCGGCCTAACGGCCTCTTCCGGAAACATCTCACTCGTACTGAAAAGCTCCACTTTCTATACTTGTTACGTAAATTACTATTATAAATCGTTTTGTAAAACGAAAATGATGTAAAAGTAGTTTTAGAGTTATTTCTAAGCATAATTTTGCAAATGTTTTACACTTTTTATAAACTGCATCGTTCAAAAATGTATGTTGACCCCCAAATTAACATAAAATTTAATAAAAACACGCAATTTCATTGAAAAATCTTCTGCCACAAGCATTTCGATAAACAAAATTTCAGTTACGTAGGCTCATTGTTCATTTTTATTACGAAAATTAACTCAAAATTGAACAAAAATCGCGCAATTACACATCATCTCACATACATTTTTACAAAAATCGACATAATGTCACATAAATTATACAAAAAATTACATTTTAATTCAACGCACCATGAAAATTTAATAAAAAATATGCAATTACACATCATCTCACTTAAAAAATTATCACAATTCGTTTTACAAAACGATTTATAATAAAGAAAATGATGTAAAAACAGTTTTAGAGTTATTTCTAAGCATAATTTTGCAAATGTTTTATACTTTTTTATAAAATGTATCACTCAAAATTAAAAGAAATCACAATTTTTTAAATTATATCACGTCATTATGAAATCGTAGATTGATTTTTTTGAAATTTTACACTTTGTAACTGTAAAATAACTTCAAATACTAATATTTTAGCTTTAGATTTTGTAATTATTGCAGATTCGTGAAAAAACAAAAGCAGAGTAGAAATAAAAAACACAAACACTTTGTAATAAACAAATATATTGTTCTTATTTCGTATAATACTTAATAATATAAAAAAAATGTACAGCTAAATGTCTTATTTTCTAAAAATCCGCTAGCAATTTACAAAACTGTAGTTCGAGGTGTACAACATTTCAAATTAAAAAAGCTGCAAGTAATAAAATCAGAAATCGTTTACATGTGATCGTAGAACAAATTTCATTGTGGCATTTTAAAGTTTAAGGCGCTCACAATCCAGAATTCCATTCGTATTTGATGTTAAGGACCTCTGCCTTATTGATGCAGCAAACTTTTCGAAATTACATTTTGCACGTTTCAAGTCGTTGATTTTAACTAGCATCAAATCATACATTGGCAATAAATTTGACAGCGCGTCATACGTCACGTAAAGTGTAAATTTGTTGACGGGGTCCTTTGGAATAATCCTGCAAGTGTCGTTGGTCACATGTTCCACTGTATGTTCACTTAAATCACATTTAAAAGTTCCTTGTTTCGCCATCACAAACATGTCCGGTAGAGCCTCCAGAAAAACAACGAACGCCTCCGCCGTGAATGAAACACCTAATCCGTCGGTATTCAGAATTTTTGCCACAGGTGAAAAGTTTTTATAAGAATCCAGGCCTAAACGAACAACTTTGCTAGAACTATTGTTTAGAGGCATACAAAAATCACACAATAACCGCTTCTTCTCACGACAGCTATGTTTGTTCTCGGTCGGGGTGTCCGTTGTAACGTCACAGCTATGCATGCCTGTTTGCTCTGGCGACGGGCCCCGGGTCTCTTCGTCAACAACCTCTATCTGTGGTGGTAGTAGTGTTGTCCGATGTTGGGTTTTATTTGAAAACTGCGTTTTATTACTTGGCTTTGTCTTTTTCTTACATGACTTTGTCCTTTTCTTACTTGATTCTGCAATTGTATTGTTTAGAGGCACACAGAAATCACACAAATCCGCTTCTTCTCACGACGGAGCTGCTTGTCCTCGGGCTTGTCCGTTATTACGTCACAGCGCTGCATGGTCTCCTGCACGATCAACCTCAAATCTTCGCTATGTCCGGTTAGCTGTGACGATGGTCCCAGGGTTTCTTTGTCACCAACTATTATCTGCGGTGATGCTAGCGCTTCCCGGTGTTGGATTTTATTTGAAAACTGTATTTTCTTACTTAGTTTTGTCTTTTTCTTACTTGATTCTGCAATTGATGTCCTGCTGTAAGGTGCGGTTGCATCCTGACAGTTATTAATTCGTCTGGGGGGGCATCTTCAGATGCACCAGGTAACAGAGCACAATCACTTAAAACGAGTTAGTGCGGTTTGGACATCTCGTTTTACAAATTTTAAAATAAAAGAGGTGGAACCATTGTGTGCATCGCATAGCAGACAGGTTGGCTCTTGTAAAATTTCAGCGATAACGAATCACGACAAATAATAATAAAACGTCAGCTGAGGGTCAAGGCCTTCGATAAATATATATCAAACCGGTTTCGAAAATTGCTGGATTCGATTCCCACACCTGCCATATTTTTTATATATTTATTATGAGAGTCTTGATTTTAAGTTAGTTTATTCACGACGGCTCTAGCAGAACAAACGGCTGAGCTCCTTTTTCGACTAAAATGGACCAAGCGCAGAAGATGCTGATTGTATCGCCGGATTTGTCCAGCGCCTTAAGTCTGGTGAGAATACGGAGAAAAATATGTTATCACAACTTGATAACGAAATGCAAAAAGTTTTAAAGGCCAAATTAGCTGATCACGATAAATGGGTGCAGTACAACCAAGTATTACAAATTTCACAAACCAGGCACGGCAACCAATCAAAATACCTATTGAAACAAGCAGTAACAGCCTATCAAATGCCGTTATTTTATCTACACTTCCCAAAACTTCTAAGAAAAAAGCTGAAGTTTTCCTACGCATTTTGAGTGCCTCAAACGATGTGAGCTGGGATCACAAGGGTACCGTTACTATAAAGGGTGAAATTTTAACAGCGTCTAACATAGTCGATTTAGTTCACGACACTCTGAGGACTCGAAAAACTATTAATCCACCCGGACGCCTACAGTTTGCTGATTACATCAAAGGCCTTAACGTTGCTCAAGTGTTGCTAGCTAAACCTAAACAGCAAAAAAAGCCAGCTCCGACTGGTACTACAAGAAAAACCGATATGGAAACTGATAACTGCGAGTCCGATTTAGAATATAAATTAAAAACACCAGCTACTCATCCAAGTCCACATCAAAAAGGTGCAGTCAGAAAAACGTCGATTAGGAAGCACTTCCAAAAAAGGGCCGTTAGAAAAACACCTCTAAGGCAGAGGTCCTCAACATCAAATACGAATGGAATTCTGGATTGGGAGCGCCTTAAACTTTAAAATGCCACAATGTAACGATCCCATGTAAACGAATTCTGATTTTATTACTTGCAGCCTTTTTAATTTGAAATGTTGTACACCTCAAACTACAGTTTTGTAAATTGCTAGCGGATTTTTAGAAAATAACACATTCAGCTGTACATTTATTTTTATATTATTAAGTATTATACGAAATAAGAACAATATATTTGTTTATTACAAAGTGTTTGTGTTTTTTATTTCTACTCTGCTTTTGTTTTTTCACCAATCTGCAATAATTACAAAATCTAAAGCTAAAATATTAGTATTTGAAGTTATTTTACAGTTACAAAGTGTAAAATTTCAAAAAAATCAATCTACAATTTCATAATGGCGTGATATAATTTAAAAAATTGTGATTTCTTTTAATTTTGAGCGATACATTTTATAAAAAAGTGTAAAACATTTGCAAAATTATTCTTAGAAATAACTCTAAAACTGTTTTTACATCATTTTCTTTATTATAAATCGTTTTGTAATACGAATTGTGATAATTTTTTAAGTGAGATGATGTGTAATTGCATATTTTTTATTAAATTTTCATCGTGTGTTGAATTAAAATGTCATTTTTGTATAATTTATGTGACATGATGTCAATTTTTGTAAAAATGTATGTGAGATGATGTGTAATTCCGTGATTTTTGTTCAATTTTGAGTTAATTTTCGTAATAAAAATGAACAATGAGCCTACGTAACTGAAATTTTGTTTATCGAAATGCTTGTAGCAGAAGATTTTTCAATGAAATTGCATGTTTTTATTAAATTTTATGTTAATTTGGGGGTCAACATACATTTTTGAACGATGCAGTTTATAAAAAGTGTAAAACATTTGCAAAATTATGCTTAGAAATAACTCTAAAACTGTTTTACATCATTTTCGTTTTACAAAACGATTTATAAAACGAATTGTGATAATTTTTTAAGTGAAATAATGTGGGATGGCGTATTTTTTATCGCTTATTGAATAAAATGTCGTTTTTTGTATAAT
Organism: Agriotes lineatus; assembly: GCA_940337035.1. NCBI lineage: Eukaryota > Metazoa > Arthropoda > Insecta > Coleoptera > Elateridae > Agriotes > Agriotes lineatus. Next base: position 32,089 of record CALNHX010003771.1, on the reverse strand, counting down.
TTCAAGTGACATGATGTCAATTTTTTGTAAAATTTTAAGTGAAATGATGGTGTCAGAACATTTTTTTCAACGAAATTGCGCGGTTTTATTCAAAATTATGTTAATTTGTGGTCAACATACATATATTTCCATCAAAAGTACAAGAATTTTTTTATTTTGTTTATCGAAATGAGTGTGGCAGAAGATTTCTTCAACGAAATTGCGATTTCTTTTAATTTTCAGCGATGCATTTTATAAAAATCTGGTGTGATACACTCACACAACTTCCTTTTACAGTGATCTTATAATTAGTCAAAAATTTCATTTTTAATTTTTAACCATTTGTTAAAAATTTTCAAAAATTACAAATTCTACAAAAACGGTACAAAATCGAGTGTTAGTTGAAGAGACAAATTTTCTCTAGAATTTTAAGGTGAATTCAAAAATGTAATAATATACCGGGTGTTTTATTTAAAATAGAAGTTAATAAAAAAAAATAGAAAAAAAAACAAAAGAAACTCACTTTAGAAGTATTCAACTGGAAAATCACCTATCTCACATCAATACACATTAAAAATGTAAGAAAAATGTAAAGTTAAAAAAAAATCGTTAGAGCCGTTTTTGAAAAAATCGAAAAAAACTGAAAAATTACAGGAGTAAACACCTACTTCCGGTTATGCGATTTTCTTCAAAAGCTTGCTGTCTCATCTACATAGTACACAAAACTTATATATGAAGTTGAATGCCATACCTTTTTTCGTTTTTGAGATATTCTGTTCACAGACACACACACAGACAGACACACAGACACACAGACACACAGACAGACAGACAGACCAATGAAAAAAAATATGTTTTTTGGGATCAGGGGACTCTAAAACGTGAAGATCTGTTGAAAACTCAATTTCGAATTTTTGGGGTGAATCCAATACTTCCTTTATAGTAGTAAAAGGAAGTAAAAAAGTGTAAAACATTTGCAAAATTATGCTTAGCTTATGTAACATGATGTCGATTTTTGTAAAAATTTATGTAAGATGATGTGTAATTGCGTGATTTTTATTAAATTTTCATCGTGTGTTGACTTAAAATGTCATTTTTTGTATAATTTATGTGACAAGATGCCGATTTTTATAAATTTTCAAGTGAAATGATTGTGTCAGAACATTTTTTCAACAAAATTGCGCGTTTTTATTCAAAATTATGTTAATTTGTGGTCAACATACATATATTTCCATTAAAAGTACAAGAATTTTTGAATTTTTTTTATCGAAACGATTGTGGCAGAAGACTTTTTCAACGAAATTGCGATTTCTTTTAATTTTGAGCGATGCATTTTATAAAAAAGTGTAAAACATTTGCAAAATTATGTTTAGTTTATGTAACATGATGTCGATTTTTGTAAAAATTTATGTGAGATGATGTGTAATTGCGTGATTTTTATTAAATTTTCATCGTGTGTTGACCGAAAATGTCATTTTTTGTATAATTTATGTGACAAGATGCCGATTTTTATAAATTTTCAAGTGAGATGATGTGGAACAGCACATTTTTCAACGAAATTGCGTGTTTTTTATTCAAATTTATGTTAATTTGTGGTGAACATACATACATTTTCTTTTCACAGACGCTTTACTTATAAAATAAAAGCCAAACATGACAATCCCGTGACAACTAGGTCGACTTGGGACCGAGAGAGAACAGCTGTGATGAGCGAGACGGAAATGGCCGTCGCTGCTTTCGCGAATTAAAATAATTATTCACATGTGTTTAATTATTATATGTGTAAAGTCAAATTTCTGTACCAATAGGCAATCGAAAAAAGTTTGTTTGATTGTTTAGAGAGGCTCTTGTAAGAAATCCACTGGCCATTTTCAATACCCGTCTCGTTGGTCTAATACAATAAATACCACATCTAATTGATTTCAGGTTCAACAACTCATTAATAAACTTCTTATAAATTATGCTTTGTCATTATTCAAGATGTATAACTCTTTGAATTTTAAAAATATTTCGATTAAGAGAGACAGATGAGTGTGCGACTGAAAACAGACAGAGAGATGGCTGATTTACCAATTGAAATTCAAAAACGGGCGCCACAGAGTGGAAGCGAGAGGAAATTCCTGTTGGTACTTGCATTTTTCCGAGCAGGCTTTGACAGGCGTTTTTACAACAACAAAGGACAAATTTATGAATAATAAAATGATATGAGACCCCATCAGGCGCTTTTACATTTTAATTTTAACTGCACACTTGCGTAATTATTTCATTATTGAGCCTGAATCAACTATAATCGATTTTGAAATATCAGCTCGAGACCATGTTAGAAGTTGCACGCATGTTAAAAATACGGATGGGTCTATAATTATATATAACAGCAAATATTCGAGTAGGCTTGACGCTTAATTTAATTATGACATTTGTCAACTAAACATGCCTACTAAAATAATTGTTTCGTATGGCCATCTCTTTCTTACTCAAGCAATACGAGTTATTTTCCTGTTCATGTTATCTCATTGCTGTTATATACCGTGTGTCCACAGAAGTACGCACCATAGAGGTAAGATAATGCTAATAGAATATAAATATCAACCAGTGCTGTGACCACCGTCCCTTTTCTTGTACCATTTATAACAATATTGTTTCATACAGTGGCGAGTCAGAAGCCAGAAAACAACGTTTTTGCGTGCCGGCGATCACAGCATTAGCCGATCTTTCGATTCTATTTGGTTATCCCTATGGTGCGTCCTCCTGTGGACACACGGTATAATTGTGGCCCCATCGGTACACAAAAATCAAGCACCCACAAGGAGACATTAAAAACAGTAACTTAATAATGTTAAAATTTTCACTTATTCGGAAAATTTTGAAAAGCATAGTCGTGCGGAAATTTCCAGCTATATAGTAGGGTGGGACAATGAGAATCTCGATAATCCATTCATGCGCGTCACGCAAATTATAAAATAAAAGAATTAATTCCATGAAAACCACTTACAAAATCAGTTTTAAAAAAATTGTATCATCCTTTAAACACTATAGGCTACACAAATCCATTCTTATAATTTATATTTTTGAAAAAATAGATTGTTTTAAAATCTGCAAGTATGACGTCAGAGACGTGAAGTAGCTTTCCGATAACCACATTAAAATTTGCAGCGCCGCCGTGGTCTCGAGCCAATAACGGTTGCAGCTAATTTGTGAAACACGAACGTAGAGCGTTCAAATCCCGGTCGGCCAGAGATTTTTTTAAATATAAACAGCCATTCTGTGAATGCAAGAAAGAGAACAGCTTCAATGAGGGAAACGGAAGATTTACCAGTTTGAAATTCAAATATTTCCGCGAAAATTGAAATTAAAACGACAACTGCGAGAAGTGCGCACGCAGAAATAAGGATGGCCGACAACCGCGAAGTTTAAATTCAAAAATTAGAACTGAAAAATTTCAAATTCAAATATTCGCGCGAAAATTGAAAATGACCGCCGCGTAATTCCGGAAGCAAATTAAAAATGGCCGCCGTGTAATTTAATCAGTAGCACATATCAAAATTAATTAGGTCAATCCGCGAATTCGCGGTTTAATTAGAGCATTTGATTCGCGGTTTAATTAGCGGTTTAATTGGATCAATCAACTTAATCGAACATTTTCATTGACCCAATTAATTTGATATCACAATCAAGGTGCCCCTATTCTACTAATAGTACATGGCATCGTTTTCAGAAAACAACTGACGCCACAAAAATTGTGCCACTTAAGAGGCAACCACTGAAAAATTATTCGTCTGACATCTGAAGACAATGAAATAGTTGTTGCGCGTTAAAATTCTTAAAAAATCCACCTGACATGACATTACTCACAATTAAAAACAAAATGTTTGAAAAGAAAACAAAGAAAAAAATGTGGGGGTGTAATCTATATAAGCTAAATACAAAAATTATAAACTAGGTGTATGTGGGTGTGGAAACAAAAAAATGCCAAAAAAAGTGAAATTATAGTATTTAGGTACTAGTTTTCTTAATATTTTTAGTAAGAGTTTTCTTCACGGTTTTTTTTTCATTTGTGATATTCTCTATCAAAATATAACTGTGCATACAAATTTCCTATCGACAGATTTGCATAACAATTACGTAGCTATTTTTACTTCCTTTTACAATAAAGGGAGTATTGGATTCACCCCAAAAATTCGAAATTGAGTTTTAAACAGATCTTCACGTTTCAGAGTCCCCTGAACCCAAAAAACATATTTTTTTTAATTGGTCTGTCTGTGTGTGTGTCTGTCTGTGTGTCTGTGTGTGTGTGTCTGTGTGTGTTTCTGTGTGCCTGTGAACAGAATATCTCAAAAGCGAAAAGAGGTATGGGGTTGCAACTTCATAACTTCATATATAAGTTTTGTTTACTATGTAGATGCGACAGCAAGCTTTTGAAGAAAATAGCATAACCGGAAGTAGGTGTTTACTCTTGTGATTTTTCAGTTTTTTTTCGATTTTTTTTAAAACGGCTCTAACGATTTCTTTCAAACTTCTAATTTTTATTACATTTTTAATGTGTATTGATGTGAGATAGGTAATTTTCCAGTTGAATACTTCTAAAATGGGTTTCTTTTGTTTTTTTTCTATTTTTTTTATTAACTCCTATTTTAAATAGAACACCCGGTATATTATTACATTTTTGAATTCAGCTTAAAATTCTAGAGAAAATTTTTCTCTTCACCTAATGCTCTATTTTGCACCGTTTTTGTAGAATTTGTAATTTTTTTAAATTTTTAACAAATGGTTAAAAATTTAAAATCAAATTTTTGCCCAATTATAAGATCACTGTAAAATGAAGTTGTGTGCGTGTATCACACCAGATTTTTTGTTCTAACAAAAATATTCGTGTGTGCCTCCAGGAAAACATTCCTCCTCCTTCCCCCCGGAGTCGGTTTTTTTTTCAGTTGGCATGTACTCATGTTTTTATTGATAAAATAGCTGCGAAATATTTTCCAAATATTTCCTTAAAATTGTCAAGCATTTGTTCTATTTTTACTGGAAATATCTATATAATATAATAATAATAATAATAATAATATAATAAATGCCTTTATTAATATAATATGTACATGAAAACAATTAAAATATATGTACAATATTTTGGGCGAAGTTCAGTTCACAGTAGAATTACTGTGAACTGCTCTTCCACTTAACCCAATTCGAATAAATTGGCATTTTAAAAAAAATATATAAATGCAAGTAATGATTAAATAAACATTGACGAGACTGAACCACCGCACCTGAACTTAAACTGAAAATGTGACTGACAAACGGAGTGTATATTAAAGTGAGATATAAAGGAAATAATTGACTGTAATATCTAAGAATTCTGCTTAGCTATCAAGTAACGCTTGAGCCAATCGCCGAAACGTGGTAATGGCAACGTTCTAAACTCTAAGGGTAATTGATTATAATATTTTGCTATACAATATGAAAAGCTACGCTTTCCTAGTTGAGTATGATGAGTAGGGACAGTTATATTACCCCTAAAGCGTAAATTTAGGTTGTGTACGTCTGTACGAAACCTGATTTTGTTATACAAATACGGCGGTGTTTTTGAAGTTAAAATTTTTTGATACAAACAGCAGCTATGTAATAGACGTCTATTTGCCATATTTAGCCAACCAGAAATTTTTAATTTGTGAGAAATTCTTTCATATTTCCGTACTCCAAAAATGAAGCGTAAACGAGAATTTTGAAGTTTTTTAATTCTAGCTACATCCTTGTAACCCAAACAGAAGCCATACACCGCATCACAAAAATCAACTTTAGATAAAACTAGGCTATTTCACAATATAGTTTTTATTTGTTTATTTAGTATATGACGATTCTGAAAAATTAGTCGAAGATTATAGTAGGCACCTTGTAAACAATTGCTTACATGCTTACTGAAACGTAATGTAATATAAATATAAATACAAAAGAGAATTGGGCCTAGAATGGAGCCTTGAGGTACTCCAGTATCAATTTTTAGAAAATTATATAAGCAACCATACAAATTAACAGCTTGGTATCTTTCAGAAAGATAACTAGTTAATAAGGCAATTAACTCAGGACTAAGTCCTATATAGTGGAGAAGCGATATTAAAATAGAATGGTTGATAGTATCAAAGGCCTTTGAATAGTCTAAAAGAACCAGTGCTGTCAACTTACCTTGGTCTGTAGCAACCACAATGTCATCGACTACATGCAGGAGCGCAGTACTACAGCTGTGATTCTTTTTAAAGCCTGATTGAGTAACGGGTATTATTTGATTAATTTCTAAGTGTTGTCTGAGTTGCCGTTCCATTACTCGTTCAATTATTTTTGAAAGTGTGGGCAATATGCTTATTGGCCGCAAATCTTTTAATTCTTTGGGTGCAGTTATTTTGGGAATAGGCAATATTAAAGCTCTTTTCCAGCAGCTGGGAAAAGCGGACATGCTAATGCAATAATTGATAATGTGAGTTATAACTGGCAATAAAAAGGGAATGCACAATTTAATTATGTGAATGTTAAGACCATCAGCACCAGTAGAATTAGATTTAATGGAACAAATAATTTTAAGAACCTCTTCTTCTTCAACAGGTTGGAATCGTAAAGTACATTTGACAGACTTTTTCCGATGGCTCTCGTAGAAAGTAGATAACATATTATTCGTAGTTAATCGAGGAATTGAATTTATAAAATAATAAATTATTAATTCCATCGGCATCACCGAAGGTAGGAGGAAGATCAGCATTACTTGCTTTGCCAGTTAAATTTGAAGATTTTAGTTTTTTCCAAAATAATCGCGAATTTTGTTTGAATGTTTCAACATAATATGCCTTTTTTTCACGTCTCACTGCATCAGTAACCGCATTTCTCAGCTGCTTATAATAAGTAAAATGCGCAGGATTCTTACTTACACTAAAACGACGTAGAGCCTTGTCACGTAAGCACATCATTTGTTTAAGGGTGTTGGTCAACCACGGCGCAGGTTTTCTCGATATTCTACAACTAACAAATGGAGCATGTAGATTTAATAAAATAGTTAAATTTTCTGTTAAAAACTGGACTTTATCATCTATGTTGTCTAACTGATAAATATTCCGCCAGGGTATAGACTGAAGATCATAATTAAACTGTTCATAATTAAGATTTTTAAAATCCCTGTAAGTGTAAATAGCCTGTTTTGATTTTACATTGGGAATGTCGATTTTACAACAAATCAAACTGTGATCTACTTCATGTGAAGCAATAACTAGTCCATTTTTTGTAATGCTTGTATTAGTAGTTAAAATAAAATCTAGTAACGTGGCTGATTCAGCAGTAATTCTCGTGGGCTCATTTATTAACTGAGTGAGTCTGAACGCAACAAAAAAATTCTAACGCACAAATTGAAGCAGCGCTATCCACATCCAGCAGATTAACATTAAAGTCTCCGAAGCAAAATACATCTTCAATCTGAGACAAGATCGTTGAGAAAGTATTTTCTAAAGAATTAAAGAAATTGGCATAAAGGCTTATGTGACGGTTGTAAACTACTCCAAACCCATATTTACGATTATTACAAGATATAGCAATCCAGAGTTGTTCAATTTCATTCTTAGTTTCTAGAATGCAAAAACCTAAGGCAGACTTTATGTAAAAAGCGACACCTCTCGCCCTCGAGGGTCTATCATTCCTCACAATATTATATCCGGCAATGTTTACTGCATTATACTAGAGATAGCGTCCGATAACCAAATCTCGGTGATAGCTACAATGTCGTACTCACCAGCCAATACAAGATCTCTGACGACAGCGAGGTGTTTTACCAAAAACCTTGCGTTTAGGTGGGCGCAGTTCAGTCCTCCATGCATAAAAAAAATCAGTAGAAAATTTCAGCTACTGCCGAAATTTGGGTGAGATTGTGATGATAAAGTCTGGTGCGCGTGCGGTAATTGTTACACAGAAATATTTTTGAGTTCATCGCGCGGTTTTTCTATTGTTGTTGTTGACTATAATGCGTCCATCTAATGTCCACACATTTGCTGCTCCCACTTTCTTGATAGCCTCCTGCAGGAGCGAAAATCGCTTTCTGGTGAGGTCCACCCGGATAACATAGCCAGATCGTTTTAACAATTTCTTGTTGTTGAAAACAAGACTTCGTTTTTGATAACTCAGAAACTTGACGATAATAGGTCTGCGTTTTGCATTCGGATTATCTGAACCAATTTACTACTAGTGTCATTAGCACATATTGTTCGATGCGTAATTAGCAACAACATTTTTAGTGTGTAATAAAGTCTGTCGGCCCATCTACTTTACAGATTAGTCACGAATTAATGACACTGCTCGCCACTGAAGCGGATCCTCATCAGATTAAAAAACAACAAAACAAATGACCCCCGTGTAGGGAGTCAATTTTAGCGGCGAACTCCAAGGTTGAAGTTATGGACCGTAACAATTGGACCATTTTATCTCAAAATAGATGACGAGCGTACAGTAATAACAAGAATGTATACGGAGAATGTCCAACCTAGTACTAAGTGTGGTTATAGCAGGAATGTACTTGTTGCTATTGGAAGTGATGTCTGAGGGGGATGACAAACACCGCCTATTCAAGAAGGTTAATGCGATTGCTACGAACATTTTCCAAATAACGTATTTCTAACTAGTTTCAGCAGAATGGTTATCATGTTGTGATTAACAGAGCAGTACTGGCACGGTACAACCATAAGTACTTGACCTACGCCGATGTCCATAGCTTTATGTACAATCGAACCATCAAGGCAACAAACGCAACTTTTGCATTGACTGTCGATATTAACAACAGTCTTACCGTAAGTAAATTAAAAGACACAAATATCAAATTACCTCAAGGTGGTACAAGTACTGCTAATGTTTCTTGATATAGTTTTCTTGCATAGCCAGAGATTTCAGTTTTATAAATTGTTCTTCAGATTTCATAAAATGTATATAAATACATTTCTTCCCCTGGGACAAACTCAATAAAAAACTATATTCCAATCTCAATAGATCCTTAGCTGTTCTAATTAGTGGTAGTGCATGGATGTTATTTTTAAAATATAATTCTCTGCGTTTTGTCACAATAGCTCAACAACGATTTAATACAATTTGAATAAGATTTACTTAGAAGGAGTAACTCAAACCGTCAAATTTGTACTTTTTTAGAAATGTCAGTATTGCCCAATTACATTAGTGGCAAAAGCTAATGCTTACCCACTAAAATAAACTGTATCGATAAATAGCTTTCAGATCCAAGCTGGAGATCCTATCGATAAGAATAAGAACATCAGGATTTTATTTAAAAAAAATAAGCAAGCAGGAAAATGTTTGGATTGGTTACGAAAAAATTATTAATGTTCTTAACAAGAATAATCACATTTGATTTGAACAAAATCTTTTGGTATTGCCATACGTCAAATTCATTTTAATAAAAAAAGGGTGGACAATTTGTGTCTCTTTTCGACTGAGGAAAATAAAGTAATTGATCTCATTACAAAATACGTTAGAGCCTAATAATTTCCCTGAGGTACAACAAAAAGAAATTTATTGAAATTTAAAATTATCAAATTTAAATAAACATTAAATTAACTACGGCAGACCACCATAGAAATAGAATATACAAGGTTATCACAAACTAAGGGATATATTTCAAACTATTATATAGTGTCCACCAAAAAGTCGGCATAATATGGGAAACATTTTTATTTTTGATTTTTCAAAAAATCTTTATACGTCAATAATTTGTGCTTGTAGAAAAACCTATTTACCCCCTATCACATATACCGAGTGACTTTTACTTATTTAGAAAATGGAGTTTTTCGAAATTGTCAAAATTCAAAACGGATATTCTTCGGAAATTAAGTAAGATTTTAATGAGATTTTTTATATTGTGTTATTTTTAGCTAACTTAACAGTCTGAAGGCTAGAAAACCCCTATTTTTTAACTTTAGTTAAAAATAATTTTTCCAGTTTTTTAAATATTTTTCAAAATTTCACATACAAAGACAATATTAAAGTTATCATCTTTTTATGTGAAGACTTTAAAGATTTATAATTGGCAAAAATAATATAAAATGTTAAGTACTGCTTTAGATGTTTTATTATTTCGCGAAAAGTAGTACGTTTGCATAATTTTTACGTTTTTTATGTAAAGCGCATTTTAGGAGCAATATTTTTCAATTCTAATTAATATCAATTTAAATGGTTTCTAGAAACTCTAATCTACCCCTGTTAATGAATTATTGTTACAAAAGTCCTGTAAATGTTCTTTCACAGTTGTCTAAATGAGGAGACCTTTCCTTATCCAAATTACATGCTCTAAAATATCTTCTAATTTAGACAACTGCAAAAGAACATTTACAGGACTTTTGAAATCTTACTTCAATTCCGAAAAATAGCACTTTTTGGATTTAGAAAAGTTCGAAAAACATCATTTTCTAAATAAGTAAAAATCACTCGGTATAATATGATAGGGGGTAAATAGATTTTTAGACAAGCACAAATTATTGACCCAAAAAGATTTTTTGAAAAATCAAAAATAAATATGCTTTCCACATTATGCCGACTTTTTGGCGGACACTGTATAATAATCTGAAATATATCTTTTACTTTATGATAACCTTGTATATTGTATTTGTATGGTGGTCTACCGTACTTAGTTTAATGTTTATTTAAATTTGATAATTTTAAATTTCAATAAATTCCGTTTTGTTAGAAGAAAGAAATTATTAGGCTAGCTCTGTCGTATTTTGTAATGTGATCAATTACTTTATTTTCCTAAGTCGAAAATGGACATAAATTGTCCACCCTTTTTGTACTAAAATGAATTTGACCTTAGGTATAGCTGGGCCAAATCCCGTTACCTTCCTGCGCGATTTGCCTTAAAGGAAAGCTGTATGCTTTAAAATTCTCGGAAAGCACCTCAAACGAGTACGGATCCATTGATGATATTAGTACAATCAAACATTTGGTATAAAACAGAAACATATAAGTAATAAAAATTAAATTAAAATATTCGCTTCATAGTTACAAGACAGTGGACCAGACTAAGCAAAACTTGTGTATCTGGGAGACTATCCTATATTTTTATATGCTGTGAACTTTTCTTCCAGTCCAGGCCTCTGCAAAGGTATATAATGATACACTACTATAGATAAAATGTTATTTATTCAACCTAAACAGTAATAAAGAAAGGAAGAGAAGCAAACTTTAATCCTAGAGATAGTGAAAGTGAGATGTTGAAAGCTGCAATGAGAGTGAAGTGAAATTGAATTGAATGAGGAGAATGTATATAATAGTATAAAAACTAAAACTAAGTTCAATTAACTGGCATTGTCTAAAATGTGATAGTAAGGGGTCATGTCACAGGTCAGCAAATAAAGTGTAGGATGTTTTTTAAATGTTTTGATGTTTCTACAATCACAAAAATGTCTTGATAGTAGGCAATAAAAACGTGGTGCCAAGTACTAAGGATATCTCATAACAATAGTTTTTTGAGTTTTTCTAGTAACTAGTGGTTTATTTGTTACTAGCTGACCCGACAAACGTTGCTCTGCACAAAAGTAATTTGTTTTTGTACACACATCTTCTGAATATGAGCCAAATCGGACCATAAATAAAATGTTTTGCAATATCTCAACCCCAGCGCCAGCTATTGTAAAATGGTTATTTATTTATTGTGTATTGGGGGCTGCAAACGGGACTAGCCCAAAATAGCAGCTACAATGTATATATAAGTTAAATTTAATTTATTTTTTTTTAAATTATATTTAATTTAATTTAATTTAATTTTTGTTTTATTTGATTTTATTATATATATTTTTTTAAGTTTTTTTTTTGCCGTTTAACAATAATTTTGGAGGCATGAATTCTTGAAATGGTTCCTTACAAAATCAATGCTATTTTAAAATGCATCAATATTATTTAATTGGTTTACTGTATCGGACATCCTATTGAGAGGTGAATTTGAGTTATAATTAGTTCGTGAAAATGCTTTATAAACAATTAATTTGTTGCGTAGGCTGTACGTAGGTATATTTAGGTTAATTAAGGCTAGCAAAGGAGGTGAGTCTATTACTGATTTTAGAATTTTTATAAAAATTATAACATCATTCAACGACCTTCTGTCTCTGATTGTTAGCATTTTAAAATATTTACAAGTTGATAAATAAGTGTCACCAACAGTCGGGCATTTTCTACACAAAAAAGAAAGAAACTTTATTTGAATTTTTTCAATTCGATTAATGTAGATTAAGTAACACGGATTGCAAATGCAACTACAATAACTCAAGATGGAATGAACATATGCGTTATAAACGGTAATGATGCTATTAGAATTGGTGAAGTATTTGTTTGTTCTGACTATAAATTCCAACATTTTATTTGCCTTCGTACAAATAAAATCGACGTGATTGTCAAAACTCATTTTTGAATCAAACATCACTCCCAAGTCCTTCACCACTTCCACCGTTGACAATTTTTGATTAGAAATATGGTAAGAGTGTATAATTTTATTAACATTTCTCGTGAATGTTATTTGATGACATTTAGAATAATTCAAAAATAATTTATTGTTTTGGCAGTATTCAACTAAATTTACGAGATCACTTTGTAATTTAAGGCAGTCTTCCATGCAGGTAATTTTTTTGAATATCTTTAAATCATCTGCATATAGCAATACTTCAGTATTTTGAAAACAGTCAACAATATCGTTGATATATAAAATAAATAATAGAAGTCCTAAGTGAGATCCTTGGGGAACCCCTGAGGTTGTGAGGAAAAACTTAGAGCAAAACCCACCTACTGATACTGCTTGCGAGCGATTTCGAATATAAGAGCAGACCCATCTGAGGAGTGTGCCATGAACGTTAGATTTAGCAAGTTTTTTGAGCAAAATATAATGGTTTATTTTGTCAAATACCTTACTAAAATCGGTATACACAGCATCCACCTGGAAACACTCATCCATAGATTTAAAAATAAAATTTGTGTAGCATAATAAATTCGTTTCCACAGATCTGTTCTTGAGGAATCCATGTTGTTGCAAATTTATATTTTGTTTAACAGAAGAATATATTTCGTCAAGTATTATTTTCTCGAAGATTTTAGGTATAACGGATAATTTACAAATTGGTCTATAATTAACAATGTCTGAACTATCTCCCGATTTAAATATAGGTATTATAATGAATTTTTTCCAGTACGTTGGAAATATTCCACTCGCAAGTGATTTTTTAAACAATATTGATAAAGGAAATGTAAAACCATTACAGCAGCATTTTAGCAGCAATAGAGGTATGCCGTCTAGACCAGGTCCCTTATTTTTGTCAAGTGACCGTAACCTATTATGAAGTCTACAAGAATTTATTAGGTCTTCAGCGAAATTATAGTCATGTGAAGAGGTATGAAACGAATTTAAGAAATCGTTCGAGAAATTATCGTCATTTTCGTAAACTGATTTGAAGAACGATGCAAATAATTCTGAAACCGACTAGCCATCATCTGCTGTTTTCCGTTATAGTAGAGCTTGTGTGGAATATTAGATGAGTTGAATTTTTTAGATTTCATAAATTTCCAAAAATATTTAGGATTATTTGAAATACTTTCTTGCGTCCGTTCTATGTAATTTTTATAATCCTTTGCTATTAAAAGTTTACTGCGGCCTCTAAGAGTACTGAAAGTTAGATAATCTAATTCAGAAACCTTCAGCGCGTGCGCAAAACAACTTACCAAAGTTTCAACGCAATCGTATGAATGATATAGAAACGCATACTGGACAAACAAAAAAAAACATTCATTTATATTTTTTTATAATTATAATTACCATCGTAATGGAAGGCGCCAAGATTTAAATCAGCGTGCAGTGTTCGTCTGGATCTAGTATTACGTACTCGAGCGGTTTGCAGTCTTACTTTCCGTTACTCGTCTGTTTCTGAAGTTCGTGATGCCCTTTTTTTTCGTGCTAGAGGTGTAGATCGACCAATCGCTTATCGTTTTGGGTGGCATAATTGATTTGACAGCGAAGTAGTGCGTTGTGACGACTATTACACATTCGCAAATACGTGTGATAATTATTATCTAATGTCGACCGACAGTTGGAATTTCGCAATAAACACCACTTGTTATGTCACACTCGAAATAAAATGTCGCTGATTGTATTTGATTTAATTAAATTCTGCATTCATACAGCGAAAACAATGGTTGTACTAACTCAGAAACCCTCGCAGGCGTGCGCACAACCACTCACCAAAGTTTCATCTCAACCGGATGAATGGTATAGGAAAGCATACGGGACAAACAAAAATCAACATTCATTTATATATATATAGATTGTTAGTTGTAATGATAATTGGTTGTAATTTTTGTTTAAATATGCTGAATAACAAATTTAATTCTTATGTATAGTTGTCTGACATTCATTATGTTTTCTTCTTCAAACAAGGACGTTGTTATGTGGGTGTATGGTTTATTAAAGATGATTTTCAATATCGTTTTCTGCGCTATTGTTAGATGCTTTAATTTTTTTTATATAAACCACCCACAATTAGAAGAGCTCGAAATTCCCATTAGAAAAATCAAACCGTAAAGCAACCGGATTAGATGGTATAAACGCAAAACTTTACAAATACGGAAGACCTATACTAAAACTACGCCTCTTACAGTTCATTAATATGTGTTGGTGCGAATATAAAGTATTGTAATGGCTAAAGACGAACGTTATATCCCGCTTCAAGAATGAAAACCAAACATCTTGTAAAAACTACAGGAGCATAAATGTGGTGGACGCAAAGTCTACGCATGCATAATAAATAACAGACTAAAAACAATAACAGAAGCCATGATATCCGAAGAACAAACAGGCTTCAGAACCGGACGGTCATGTACAGACAATGTATTCACTCTGCAATAATTAATAGAGAAACGATGCGAGTATAATTGTGAAACGCACACAGCGTTTCTGGACTATGAAAAAGCCTTCAACAGAGTAAAAAGGTTAAAGCTTTGGGAAATAGCAGGGATATCCACAACTTCTACAAATACAATTAAAAGCCTCTACAACTGTACAAATATCTGCTAAGACTGAACAACAATAGAAAACAGACAAAATAACAACAAATCAATAACAGGTAGGGTTGCAACTTATCGCCAACATTATTTAGTATATTATACAGATTGTCTGCAGGTACTAGGTACACACGGCAAGATAAAGAGACGGTTTGTTTGTCTGGCAGTCTGACGGTCTTTGTATATAGTTACCGTGTGTACCTAGTATCTTCAGACAATTTGTATATTGATCACATAATACGGAAGTGGAAGAGAACATGCTCTAAAGGAATAACGCTAAACGGACAACACAAAATATCCACACTACTATTTACCGATGACCAGGTGATATTGCAAGAAACGGAAGATAACCTATAGAAAGAAATATACGAATCTAATTTTAAAATATCTACAAACAAAAGAAAAACGATGGCTTTCCCGGATACTATACCAACAAAATAATAATACGATAACGATAACTATTGCATTCTCGAGCAAATGAAACATTTTAAATATTTAGGTTGCGACATCACACACTCTATTAACAAAAGATATACAGCACAAAACTAGTAAATGTAGACTTATATGCGGCACCATACAAAGAAATTTAAAGAACAAAACACGAATAGATACTACATTAAAATATGATAAAACCATGTCAATACCAACCATAACATACAGATGCAAATCCGGTGTAATAGAGAGAAAGGAACATAGCAAAATTCCTTAGAGCCATCAAAGGTTTTTCTAGAGAAAACCAAATTAGGTACGAAGACATACACAAGGACGTACTAAATAAAACAATAATAAGTTGCAGACAAAAATGGTGCCAGCATCTCAATAGAATAGATAAGTAGAGAAGAGCGAAAATATAATCCAAAGGGAAGAAGAGACGTGGAAGACCTAGAAACCAATAAACGCCGGTACAGGCATATATGCTTAATCGATAAAAGAACGACGACGACAATAAACCACCACACCCAACAATTCCGTATTGAAGTAGTGATTGCGCTAGACAATAGTATACTTTTTGTTCTTTCAGTCTTTCATGTATGTATATTTGTTTCCAACCATTCAACTATTTGACTCATTATTTATTTCACCTTTATGTTTACTTCCTGCGATTACAATTCAGAAAAACACATATTTATGTGTAGGATTTACATCACTAAATACTCCATCTATTTTAACTTGGTGGGTTCGATTTTTAAAGTAGTTTTCACGTAAATTATGGTAAATAGCTGGTCCCTCTGACACCAAGTCTATCCAATTTTTCTAGCAAACGCTTATGACTAACTTTACCAGAAAGCCTTCGCTAGGTCAATAACTACACTTGCTGAACACTTTACGGAGTCTAGACTTTCATACATTTTAGACTTGAGCTCTTCAATTGCATTTTCTGTTGATTTTCCTTTTTGAAAGCCGTACTGATTTTTTATATATATTTTTTCGTGTTTTCCCAAAATTGGCATTCGACGTTCATTGATAACTTTTTCAGTAAGTTTAGTTAAATTAGAGGTAAATGCAATAGGACGATAATTGCTGGAGGTGTTTTTACTTCCCGCTTTATAAATAGATACTATTACAGTAGCTTTTAATGCACCAGGGAAAACATCGGATGTCAAAATGTTATTGCAAATATGTTGTATGAGTTCACCTATGGTAGTGTGAACGTTTTCGGGTGCGGACGTGTGTGAGTACTCGTCCAAATCTACAGTGTTAATATTTGGGCAAATATTGCCCATTGTGAAATGAAAAAAAAAAAAAGTGGCGAGAAATTGTTGAAGGTGTTTTTCCGAACTAAAGAGAACAGACAAAATAGTTCCCTGGGCTCTCCTACCTTGTGGCTGTATACTGCCGTGATAAGGCCCATGCTATGTTATGGAGCACTTGTCTGGTGGCCCAGGGTCAGACAGGCTACGGCAGCAAGTAAACTAGGACATGTGCAACGCCTTGCCTGTCTTAGTTCTACAGGTGCTATACGCTCAACCCCTACAGCCGCTTTAGAGGTGGTTTTATGCCTTCCACCACTTGATCTTTTTGTGGAGGTAGTAGCCGTAAGGACCGCCTTGAGGCTGCGCTACAAAGGGCTGTGGCACACAGCAGGCAGGGAAGGTAGGCATACCCGCATCCTGAATGAGGCCGTCGACAAGATCCCTCTTCTGGACGCTATAGTAGACTACCTCCCTCTACAATATGCCTTCAACAGACAATTTAACGTCTATGAAAATGCCGGGTTTACCCAGCATATAGATATATCCATCTTTACTGACGATCTGAACCTCCGCCAAAGCATACCACTAGGCAAAATGGCCACTCTCTTCCAAGCGAAAGTAATTGGAATAATGCATGGTGTAAAAGCAATTCTTGAAAGGAAAATCGAGAATCAATGTATTGGTATCTTCAGTGACACTAGAGCCGCTTTACTAGCCCAGGGCAGTTGCAAAATTACCTCAGGTGTGGTACTGCAGTGCCGTGAAGCTCTCGAGGATATCTCAAAAAATAATGTCGTTTCCCTTGTATCGGTGAAAGGACATGACGGTAACTACGGCAATGAGGAGGCTGATGAGACTGCGAGACTGGCTTCCGGGCAACCTCTCTGGGGGCCAGAACCCGTAATCTCTATATCCCTGACAATATTAAGCTCTATGCTATATCAAGAAACCTTAAACAGCTTCATACGAAGATGGGTTAACATGCAAAGCTGCTGGCAAGCAAGAGCTGCTATTACAGCGCCCTCGCCAAAGACAGCCAAATATTGCTTGCAACTGTCCCGAAGAAACCTTCGATTAGTCGTGGGTATCCTATCTGGACGCTGCACTCTAAACAAACATATGCACAGGATGGGACTAGTGGACAGCCCAAACTGTCGCGGATGCAACGAGGATGACGAGACAGCAGAACACGTTCTGTGCCACTGTCCAGCTCTCGCAAGAGTCAGAGGATCCATGTTGGGGGACTTTTGGCCCGATATGGTCAGAATTAGCAACACTCCAGTTGCGGTTGTCCTTAAGTACATTCAAAGGATTGGATGGCTTGAGTGATACCAACTTGGAGAGCTGCTGGGAGGTAGCACAATGGGCCCACTTAATGCGGCCTAAGTGCATGTGAGGTAACTCACCCTCCATTTTTAATCCAGAATCCAGAATCCCTGTGCTGGCATGTGCGACATAAATTGCCATTCAAGGTATGTGAACATTGGAAGTGAAGATAAAATAGTTGGATTAAGCGAAAAATTGTCATTTGAAGCCATAGATAAAGTCAAAGATTAAATTAAAAACCAAAATAATAATTTAGATGTGCACGTGGCTGTCCTTAACGTAGTACATATTAAAGGAAGTAATAATATTATACGTATTAGCGACTTAGATTATTTATGTAAATTAGCAACAACACCAAAAACCTTTATAAACTTTTATTGACACAGATACATCTCAGAACAACGAACTCTTTTTCGTTTTCTATTCTAACACCCCTAGCGTAGTGTTTTTTATATGTTTATTGGGTCTTGGAACGTTCTCTGGCTCCGATTCCTGCGACCGAGACGGTCCCCAAATTCCTGGTGGTTAATGAGACAGCACGGGGTCGGGTCAGCTACTCAGAACGGGGCTCACACTTGGCCTTGCTGGCCCAGCGGAGCTGCAGAGACCATCAGAGCAGTACGAGGTGTCCTGTGGAAACACAAATACATAAGTCTACAGAATAACAAAAACTACATGGGATGAGACAACGTGGTGAGCAACACCACCTAAAGTAAGGTGACCGTGCGATCAACGTGGTGTCCCAACCTTAGTCCAAGAGCGCGGCGCAAGAACGTGGTGTCCAGCGCTTCCTGGCAGATGAAAAGCAACATGGTGGCCAACGCCACTTCAGGGAAGTGACAGCCCGGCCAGGTGGTGCTCGCATCCCAGCAACGTGGTGATCAACGCCATTTTCATCAAGTGACATCTCGGTCAGCGTGGTGCTGTCACAATTCAGCCTAGTGCGGGCAACGTGATGCCGCCGATATGTGCGACTGATATCCCAGCAACGTGGTGACCAGCGCCACTTTAGACAAGCGACAGCGCGGTCAGCGTGGTGCTGTCAACCCAGCAACGTGGTGACCAACGTCACTTCAGAAAGAGACAGAGCGGTCAGCGTGGTGCTGTCAACCCAGCAACGTGGTGACCAACGCCACTTTCATCAAGTGACATCGCGGTCAGCGTGGTGCTGTCACAATTCAGCCTAGCGCGGGCTACGTGATGCCGCCGATATGTGCGACTGATATCCCAGCAACGTGGTGACCAGCGCCACTTTAGACAAGCGACAGCGCGGTCAGCGTGGTGCTGTCAACCCAGCAACGTGGTGACCAACGTCACTTCAGAAAGAGACAGAGCGGTCAGCGTGGTGCTGTCAACCCAGCAACGTGGTGACCAACGCCACTTCAGACAAGTGACAGCGCGATCAGCGTGGTGCTGTCAACCCAGCAACATGGTGACCAACGCCACTTCAGACAAGTGACAGCGCGGTCAGCGTGATGCACTAGCGCTCCTTGAGGAAAATTTTGAACAACGTGGTGACCAGCTTGGCAGCGCGGTCAACGTGGTGCTCTCAGCCTTCCCTGAGGGAAATATTGAACAACGTGGTGACCAGCTTGACAGCGCGGTCAACTTGGTGCTCTCAGCCCAGTAACGTGGTGACCAACGCCACTTCAGACAAGTGACAGCGCGATCAGCGTGGTGCTGTCAACCCAGCAACATGGTGACCAACGCCACTTCAGACAAGTGACAGCGCGGTCAGCGTGATGCACTAGCGCTCCTTGAGGAAAATTTTGAACAACGTGGTGACCAGCTTGGCAGCGCGGTCAACGTGGTGCTCTCAGCCTTCCCTGAGGGAAATATTGAACAACGTGGTGACCAGCTTGACAGCGCGGTCAACTTGGTGCTCTCAGCCCAGTAACGTGGTGACCAACGCCACTTTACGCAAGTGACGGCGCGGTCAACGTGGTACTGTCAACCCAGCAGCAAGGTGCTGTTAGCGCTGCAACGTGGTGACTAACGCCACTTCAAAGAGTGTCAGCGCTGTCAACGTGGTGCTCTAGCGCTTCTAGGCAAATGAAGTGATAGCGTGCTAGCCAGCACCACTCCAAAAATCAGTGCGGCCAACTTGGTGCCTAACCTAACCAAAACCAAACTGGTGTAGTGTTACTGATAAAACCAATTCAGCTACTTACAGTACCATATACTAGGTGCACATAAAAAAAACAGCTTCATAAAGCTATGCCATACATGGCGTGCACGCATTTATTATCGTAAGGGTACAAAACGCAGCTCTAAAAACTACGCTCTGCTACTATAGGACGAGCGAAACATAAATCACATTCAAGTCAGTAACGACAAACTACGCTCTACAACTATCGGACGAGCAAAACATAAACAAATACAAAACAGAAACACTATACCTATTGTTTACAACACAAATTCAAATGGCGCTTAGAAACACAGAACAGTAAAAACTCAGCCAAGCTCTTCAAACTGCTTGAGGTGTTCTACAGCGTAGACACTTTTGTACGGGATTCTTGACCTATTTGATCTTGGTATGTCAACCACCTCATATCTGTCTGCGCCCAACACTTTCGAAATTTTAAATGGGCCTTTCCATTTAGGTAGTAGTTTTCTACTAGTGCCCACTCCCACAATCGAAGAAATTTGAACAAGAACGAGCCCTCCAACTGTAAACGCTTTGGTTCTTGGTCGAGAAGAGTCAAAGCGAGACTTTTGGGCTGCTTGGGCAGCCTTCGTTCTGTCCACTATCTCTTGACGCACCCTTGTAACATCAACGGTACTTGGTTTATCTTCACACGATGCCAAGTTAGTAGGGCCAGAACGATAACCAAACAGAGCTTCTGAGGGAGCCACACCATGAGCTTTATTCCAGGTATTGTTCAAACCCAACTGGATACTAGAAATATTCTCGTCCCATTCGTCATCATCTTTATCTGCGCCCATTGTCGCCAGGGAATGTAGAATAGTCTGGTTATAACGTTCAACTTGACCATTCCCTCGGGGCATTCCAACAGCATTCAGATGATGAATAATTCCACTCTCGGCACAAAACTCTCTGAACAGCCGCGACGCACAGTGGGCGATTAGGAGGTAACTTTTCCAACAATCAAAGAACTCTTGACAAAATCAAGATATAGTAGTAATTCTTTCGGGAGGCTACAGTTTAGTTGTTGCCGCATAAGGTAAAAATAGTCCGGTACTGATTGTGGTATTATTTGACCTTGACATTTTAAGGTTAAACATGGCTTTTTTGAAGAAAAACCGATTTTGAAGAGTAAAAAATGCCTAAAAGTATGATCCAACTATGTTTTTGTCAGGGAATTTGAAAAATTTAACATGCTTGATAACAAAAACATAGTTGGATCATACTTTTAGGCATGTTTTACTCTTCAAAATCTCTTTTTTTTCAAAAAATCCATGTTTAACCTTAAAATTTTAAGGTCAAACAATACCGCAATCAGTAGCGGACTATTTTTACCTTATGCGGCAACAACTAAACTGTAGCATCCCGAAAGAATTACTACGATATCTTGATTTGCCAAGAGTTCTTTGATTGTTGGAAAAGTTACCTCCGAATCGCCCACTGTGCGACGTATATGCCTTTCCCCTGTCAGAAATAAGGCGTTTAGAAGCGCCAAACATTTTCACAATTTCACGTAACTTCTCTATGACGTACTTCGTCTTAGTGTTATGGACGGCATAAACAAAACAAAACTTAGTAAACGCATCGACACAAAGCAATAATTGAGTGTGACAGTGTGCGCTTTTGACAAAAGGGCCCAGATGATCAACATGTATAGTGTGAAAGGGACGAGGCATCTTTTCAATTGGGTGTAAGAATCCTGGTCTTTTACCAGCTGCTTGTTTATGATACAGGCAGTTTAGACAACATTTCACATATTTCTTAACGAAATGTCGCGTTCCGGGGAACCAGAATTTAGCAGCCACCAGTTCATACGTTTTATCGTAAGAAAAGTGACCGACATCATCGTGGTGGAGTCGTAGCACTTGCCAAGGACATATCTTCGTAACCACCGCTTGATTTCCAAACTCGGTGCGTTTGTATACTCTACCACGCCGGAGGTCGTACATATCGAACGTATGTTTATTACCGGCTTGGTCACCTGACAACAATATATTTTTTGTGGCTCGTATTTCTGGGTCGCGCTCCTGCACGGCAAGTAGCCAGTCATCAGCCGTCATTACCACAGCACACCACTTGAAATTGAAGGGTTTCTAATTAATGCATCAATGTGCGCCATTTGTGCAGCCGGGCGATGACAAACCTCAAAAGTGTGTTCCTGAAGCTCAAGGATCCACTTTCCAATACGTTGATTTAATGTCTTTTTTGTCATCGCGCTCCTCACAGCCGCGCAGTCTGTAACGACTTTAAATCGTTTACCATACAAGTAGTGCCTAAATCTTTTAATTGACAACACAATTGCTAAGCACTCCAATTCGAACAAGTGATATCTTTGTTATGTTGGCGTCGTGTGTTTACTTTAATGGACGACAACGGTTTTAACACCATTTGACAACTGCACTAACATACCAGCGATACCCAATCGGCTCGCATCCGTATACAACATCCTATCGTTTTGCGGATCGAAAAGTCCTAATATGGGTTGTGTCACTAAGGCTTCTTTGAGTGTAAGAACAGCCTGATCCTGCTCAGCGTTCCAAGAGCATGTAGCTTTTTTTAGAAGATTTGTTAGAGTTCGCGAATTTTGAGAGAAACGCAGAACCAACTTTCGAAAATGTCCCACCAAACCCAGGAATTGTCGCACCTGGTACACATCTTTTGGGTAAGGAAAGTTAACAATGGCTTGGATTTTCTGCTGACTAGGTTGAACGGTTCCGTCTTTTATAAAATAGCCTAGGTACTCTATTTCGGTTTGGCAAAAGAAACACTTAGCCAAATTAAGTGTAATATTATTGGCTTTGAATAAAGTCAGCACCTCCTTCAGGGTGTTTATCCCTTCTTCAAACGTTCTTGAAGGGATTAGCACATCGTCCAGACACACAAGTACGATAGTAAAACGGAGGTTTCCCAGTATAGTATCCAAGGCCCGTTGCAATGCATACGGTGCGTTTGACAGACCAAATGGTACCTTAAGGTATTCAAATTTATCTACAAACGCAGTATACTTGACAGAATCGGGCGACATTTTGATTTGGTGATAGCCACTTAAAAGATCGAATCCTCTATTAGTGGTAACTAATAAAGATCTCTCTCAATAATTTTATTCATCTCCCGATAATCGACACCTCTCTTCTGTATTACCATCACTACTGGACTAGAGTAGGGAGAGATTGAGGGTTGTATAGTCCCATTGACAAGTAGGCAAGCCAATAACTTATATAGCTTAAGTTTCTTAGCTTCGGCGAGTCGATAAGGTCTGCTAGCAACGTTTTTGTCGGATGTTAAAACAATTTTCCTTTCGCCATTGGGAACCGTACCTATTTCAGCGGTGTCGTCGGAAAAAACATGAACCGAAAGCCGCGATAAAATCACTTATGACCATGACACGGTGGTCATCGAGCTTGCCAACATTTATCTGTTTCGAGCAATCAATCTGATTCACAGAGGGCGAGTAACAAAATGTCAAACAGGAACCAACTCGTTCATACCTGATGGTTGGGTCGTCTGTCAAGTTCTGACCGACAAGTACATCAACACCAGGCAAGCAGGTCGCGACTTCCACAAGTTCAATGTTTACTTTAACCCCGTCGATCTTAACCGCACAACAAACGCTTTTTGTTATAGGAATTTCAGAACCACCAAAAGTAAGCAATATTTGTCCAGATGGCAACTGCCGTGTCTCTAACTTATGGTGTTCAACCAATTTTCGTGAGATAAGGAAACATTCACTATCGAAATCGACAAAGCCTTGAGCCTCAGTCCCGTTTATTTGAACTGTCTTGTAAAATTTGTCTTTAGTTTCCTGACGCAAAATATGTGCTAGTCATTTATGCGAGTTATTATCTGCCTCTGCATTGCCGCGGTTGCTTACAGTGCCTTCAAGTCCTCGCTTTTTAAAACAATTTTCAGCGCGATGGCCTAAGCAACGACAATACCGACACTTTTCGCTCTGCCTACTGAGACAATTACTCCTTTTATGACGTGGAGTATTACAAAGAAAGCATACAACTTTTTCCGATGTCCCGGACACCTTAGTACCCTGAAAATGGGAGCAGGTCGGCTTTGTAGAGGCGGTAGAGACTGGTAGCGTTTAACATGTCGTGGGGGCAGCTGTTGTTGAGCCGAAGGAAGTCCACTACCTCCTAGGAATTTTACATAGGCGGCTAACTGGGACTAATCACTGATGTTCGCTGCCTTTATTGTTTATTTCAAGTGTTTGTTAGTTATTCCGCCCACGATTAAATTAACCTCATCGTGTCCCGATAAATAAAGGTTCATCTTAAACCAGCACATTTACTTCTGGATATACCGTATGTGAGTCCCGTTCTGAGTAGCTGACCCGACCCCGTGCTGCCCCATTAACCGCCAGGAATTTGGGGACCGTCCCTCATCACAGGAATCGGAGCCAGAGAGCGTGCCAATACCCAATAACCAAACACATATAAAAAAACACTACGCTAGGGCTGTTAGAATAAAACGCTGTAGGGCGAGGGCATTCTCAGTTTTGCTATCGAAAGGGTCCGTTGTTCTGAGATGTATCTAATTTATGTCAATAAAAGTTTATAAAGGTTTTTGGTGTTGTTGCTAATTTACATAAATAATCTAAGTCGCTAATATCAGAAGTGGGATAACTACGCACCACCCTCAGTGTAAATAATAGTATATTATGTTAGTAGGAGCAAAAGTTATATTTTATGTGGCGAGGCTGGACGGGTTATCTGCCGAGCTTGCGAAGCAGATAAGTACAGCCGAGCCACACTAAGATACTTTTGCTCCGAATAACATATTTTTTCTTCAAACGTT
This sequence comes from Agriotes lineatus, assembly GCA_940337035.1. Taxonomy (NCBI): domain Eukaryota; kingdom Metazoa; phylum Arthropoda; class Insecta; order Coleoptera; family Elateridae; genus Agriotes; species Agriotes lineatus. Next base: position 7,081 of record CALNHX010003771.1, on the reverse strand, counting down.
TTTATATTTACAGCTTTGTGAACAAAATTCGAAGAAAATTACTTGATCTCGTCAGCGGCAGATAATATTATCTGCCGCTTGGCAATAAAGTGACAGTTTAGCATCATCAATCCAGCAGTATAATGCCATATTTTACTGCCGTTTGAAGAAAAAAAACTTTTTGTGAGAGTGCGAGAGTTTTAAAAATTTTGTGATGAGTTCTCGCAGGGAGCGATCCCGCAGCGTCAGTGCGGGCGCCGATGAAATTGAACCGCGAGAGGCTCGTTCGTCCCAAAACGGTGCCTGGCGGTCGCGTAAAGCTCGGCGGAGGCAGCAGTCTAATTCTTCTGGGGCGACCCCACCAGCGCATTCGCCAGAATCTCCGGAAGCCCGGCGGCGGCGGTCCGTTTCTCCTGGCGCTGTGAGGCCTTGAGGTGTTCCCCCACCGGTAGATTCACCAGCTTCTGCCGAATGCCCTCAAGCTGTACATAATTTAGCAGCCGTTTTAGGACAACTGGTGAAACAAGGGTTTAACCCGGAGATATCGGTAAGAGATTGTGACATTGGTGACTTTGATCCTCTTCACGGCGACGTGCTCGTGTGACTAGCTACACTGGATGAACATGCAGTCATCTATAGCTGGGACGATAAATATGTTTGCCATTTAGCGATCAATAAATTCCAAGGGTCAGCTTTAACTTGGTACAAAAATCTTACTGTAACTCCCCGCGATTGGGAGGAATGGAAAACACTTTTAATTAAAACGTTTCCTTCCACTCGTGACTTACATTCACTATTAACTACTATGTTAGCGTTGACACCTAAACCACATCAAAATTTATTTGAATATTGTTTTGAGAAATTGGCGCTAATTAGAAAGATGAACCTTTATTTATCGAGACACGATGAGGTTAATTTAATCGTGGGCGGAATAACTAACAAACACTTGAAATTAACAATAAAGGCAGCGAACATCAGTGATTAGTCCCAGTTAGCCGCCTATGTGAAATCCCTCGGAGGTAGTGGTCTTCCTTCGGCTCAACAACAGCTGTCCTCAAGACATGTTAAACGCTACCAGTCTCTACCGCCCCCACAAAGCCGACCTGCTCCCATTTTTTAGTGTACTAAGATGTCCGAGACATCGGAAAAAGTTGTATGCTTTCTTTGTAATACTCCACGTCATAAAAGGAGTAATTGTCTCAATAGGCAGAGCGAAAGGTGTCGGTATTGTCGTTGCTTAGGCCATCGCGCTAAAAATTGTTTTAAAAAACGAGAACGTGAAGGCACTGTAAGCAACCGCGGCAATGCAGAGGCAGTTAATAACTCGCATAAATGACTAGTACACATTTCGCGTGAGAAAACTAAAGACAAATTTTACAACACAGTTCAAATAAACGGGACTGAGTGTCAAGGCTTTGTCGATTTCGGTAGTGAATGTTCCCTTATCTCGCGAGGGGTCCCGAGTGGCGTAGCTTGAACAAGCGTCCACGTTCGATCAGCAGAGTTAAGCAACGCTGTCTCTGGTCAGAACTTGGATGGGAGTTCCACGGCTGCATCTCTCGGCGCCTCGTGTTACGGCTATCACGAAAAAAAGTTGGTCCCGGCGGTCATACAACATCATGACAGTCGTTAGTGGGGTTGAAAGTCCTCATAACTGCACAGCGACGCCTATAATTGGCCTAACGGCTGTTGGCTGAGTGCGAATTAAATAAATAAATAAATAAATAAAATTGGTCGAACACCATAAGTTAGAGACACGGCAGTTGCCATTTGGACAAATATTGCTTACTTTTGGTAGTACTGAAATCCCTATAACAAAAAACGTTTGTTGTGCGGTTAAGATCGACGGGGTTGAACTAAACATTGAACTTGTGGAAGTCGCGACCTGCTTGCCTGGTGTTGATGTAAGTAGAAGTAGGGTCACCACTAATTGGATTATGTCAAAGGTCAACCGCGAATTAAATTGATTGACCTAATTAAATCCGCGAATTAAATCCGCGGATTGATCTAATTAATTCCGCGGTTTGACCCAATTAATTTCGCAGTTTGCTCTAATTAATTTTGATATGTGCTACTGATTAAATTACGCGGCGGCCATTTTTAATTTGCTTCCGGAATTACGCGGCGGCCATTTTAATTTCAATTTTGGCGCGAATATTTAAATTTGAAATGTTTCAGATTTTTTCCAAGTTCCATTTTTTTAATTTAAACTTCCCGGTTGTCGTCCATCTTGGTTTTCTGCGCGCGCCACATGTGAATAATTATTTTAATTCGCGAAATCCGCGGCAGTATTTTGGATTACGTCACGCCGAAGTCTTCCGTCTCACTCCTCGGAGCTGTTCTCTCTTGCGCTTATTTATTTAATTTAAAAAAGCTTTTTGCGACGGCCCTAGGTCGGCATCGAACCAACGACGTTTACAATGGTATGCAGCGCCTCTAATTCTCGGTTGCCGAGCCTTACGGCTCACGGCGTCTTGGGAAGAGGCTATGCCGCAAATTTATTTGTGTCGTCGCGTCTCCATATTTTGAATTAAATATTTCTTGAAAATTAATTTATAACAGTGGCGTTGCATCGTCGTTAAATTTAAAATTTTTTATAATAATGTTAAAAACTGTCTTCGTAAGTGCTCTTGCTTGATACGTTATACTATAATACATTAGTTTCATTTTGTTCTGGCTTTGTAAGTGCTTTATTTATTGTTATCATTCGCCCCGTTTATTAACGCTATTGTTACCGTCTGTGATATTATTGTTCTATCTGTCGCTTTTTAAAAAATGTAAAATTAATCAATTGATATCGAGTTAACGATAATTTCTAATAACTTTACAATAAATCGTTGTGATATTGTTATCTGCGACGATTTTAAATTTTAAATTACATTTTGTTTGAAAATACGCGTATTTCCCTGCATTACGAATTTTCGGTTGTATAAGGAGGTTTGCAATTTAAAACAGGTTGCGACCTGTTGCTGTGACTAACATTGCTTTGTCCGGTTTTAAACAGCATTGTAGACGATTTTTCGAGATTCTGCTTGCACGCTCTAAGCACGCTTATTGGTTGCCCCTGACGTAATGTTATAGTGATTTATATAAAAGCGGTTGTCTACCCTATACTGCATCGATTTGTTTTAACCCTCCAGACAACAGTGTTCCGTTTACTAGTGCATCCAAGATGGACCCCAGAAGAATTAATAAACGTCAAGCAACAGTCGACCCTTACAGAAGGGCATCAGCAGGGACCGTAAAGCCAAGTGAGAAAACAAAGTTTTTAAATAAAAACCAACAGCGCGCCGCGCCACCAACCCCTTCAGAGGCTGGGGTCGAGGAGGCCCTGAGGACCTCGCCACAGCTAAACGCCACCGAGGAGGACCTGCGGGTGTTCGTGGAGGAGACGATGCCTTCCTACAAGGTAGCACCTGTGATGACCCTCGAGATCCGGCAAACCCGCCGTGAAAAGAAGCGCCTATTATGCGATCTCTATGTGCCTTTCAACAATAGTTCTAGCAAAGTTGTTCATTTGGGTTTGGATCCTTATAAAAACTTTTCTCCTGTCGTAAGAATCCTGAAGTCCGGCAGGCGTAAATGCTCTTGATGTTCAGTGGTGTCACAGCTGAAGTTAAGGATATCGCGACGTAAGAAAAACAGAAGTCAAATCCTTGTAATACTTGATCGATAAACCGTTGAAATGTCTGACCAGCATTTCGAAGACCAAAAGTCATGAATGGAAACTCGAACAATCCAAAAGGGGTCGTAATTGTCGTGTTTGGTATACCTTCCGGGTTCGCTGGTATCTGAGTCTAGGCTTTTACCAAGTCGATCGTAGAAAATATTTTGGATCCACGAAGACGATGTGCGAAGTCATGTATGTAGTAGCGAACTGGGTATCTACCTGGGACTGTGCGCGCATTGAGATCTCTGTAATCACCGCATGGGCGCCAGCCTTCGTTCTTCTTTGGTACAAGATAAAGCGGGGATGCCCAAAGTTCTTCTGAACGTCGCGTTGCGTTGTACCATTTTGAAGCATAACCTCAAATTCAGTCTTGGCGATTTGTAGGCGACGTGGTCTACAAAAAACTGGAGGGCCTGGAACTGTCGGAATATAGTGTAAGGTATTGTATCGTAGAAGGCTTGATAAGACATGGAAATTCAGCCAAGATACTGTAGGAGTCAGTTTCTTGCGCTAACGCCTGAATACTTAAATGATGTTCTTGAAAAGTCTGGCCGAGGATGGTTAAACCTGTAATACCATCCAGAAGGCGTTGGTTCTGACAGTCTGGTAACAAGTTGTAGTACGATAGAAAGTCTGCACCAATGATAGGCATAGAGACGTCTGCTACTACAAAGCGCCAGATGAAATCTCGCCGAAGTCCAAAATTTAGGAGTAAATTTATGATTCCATAGGTTTTGATCGTAGTTTTGTTTGCAGCGCTGAGTTCGTAACCTGTGTTTGAACGCTTTTCAGGAAAAAGTTTTGACAAAAAAAAACTGGTGCTTGCTTGTCCGATCTGTTACAAGGCGGCTTGAACTCTTCTGACAACCATCCGCCGCCGTTACTGGTTGCCGCTGGAGTTTGACGAAAAACTGCATGTAGCGGTGCATTTATTCGCGAAACTGTTAAATTTTCGATGGTACCAGCATACTTCACTCTTCTGAGAACTTTGAGGTGCTGATGATTGATTTCTTCGAAATCGCGATTGGGATCGACTGCGAGATCGATATTGAGAGCTATTGGACGAAATTGCAGTTTTAATATCCGCTAACTGACGGGCAAGATCATCTAATCGTTTGGTTAGATTGTCAATAGCTACTGATGCTACACTAGCAGTTTGATGTGTGGTGGGCAATGGATATGGTAATACTTCAGCTACCTTGTCAGATAAATCGGCTAACTTGTTCAAGGCGAGCTCGTTTTGTACCTGAAGAATTGCTTGAAGGTTTGGTGGCAGTCGCTGCAGCTACAAATTACGTAAAATTTTGTCTTGTACCTGGATATCTCCTGCGAGGGTTTGCAAGTGCCGAAGAAATTCCGAAGGTTGACGGTCTCCTAATTCGGCATCACTTACTAATGTTCGTACACGCTGTTCCGCTAACTGCTATATCCTTTTGATTAATTCTGTTCGTAGGTACAAATAACAATTGTCTGCAGGTGGACTTGTTATAATGTAACTCACTTCTGCAGCGCAAGGATTGTCCAAGTTTGAAACTACATAATAGAACTTAGTACTGTTCTGTGTAATTCCAGAAAGAGCGAACTGCGATTCAACTTGAGTGAACCAAACAGCTGACTGCTCGGGCCAAAACGGTGGAAGCTTTGGACTTACTCGGAAAATACTAGTGTTTTCTCGAGGTTCTGCAGTTGGAATCGTTGTTAGCTGGAGTCTTTGTTGTTCCTGTTTAAGCTGTCTGAGTTGCTCTTCGATTTCTTCCATTGCAATATCACATGTGATTGTCAGTGAATGCCACGAAAATAGTCAAAAATTAAAAAAGTGTGTGTTCTCTTAGGGGTCACCACTATGGAGAAGACGCGCTTATTCCATTAATAATCACGTTTCTCACATCAAATGTATTGCTATGGTTTTAAACCCTATAATTCAACTCTGTTAGCATTGCCAAATTAATGGACTTTTCAGGAAAGCTCAGAGTGAGATATTTTATATAGGTAAATTTAAAGCTAAAATTTGAATTTGCCAGAATGAATACATTTGTAATGAGATGCCAGTAATTGCAGAATAATTAATTAATGAACGCAGTAAGCAAAGCTCAATTTGCATAGGGATCCAAACTGGATGTAAGTTCAGTTAATTGATTAGGTTTGTGCTAAATGTAAAGGCCAAGCCGAATGAAATTTAGTAATTACAAGATGGATTGCAAACGCAAGGGAATGAATCGTAGAAATCAGGCATGTTTTAATAGTGAAATCCAGTCAGGGTTTTATAAGAAAGGTAATTGGAAGATGGGAGCTTAAGAACATGCAACGGGCAGATCAGAAGGAAGGCATTAAAGCATTTGAAGGAAACCGTAAGAATCAAAAGGCAAGGGTTATAGCAATTGCAGAAAAGCAGACACCTATGAACTTAAAAATGTGTGTTAAAAGAAAACACTGAATTCAAAAGAACCCAGTGCAGGATATGCGCGAATTAAATACTTGAATCAGTGCAGTGACATGTGGATATTTAAAACGCAAATTAACGAGACGTGAAGTGAAAAATAGACACGCAAAATTAATATAAATGGAAACAATTATTTTAGATATAGTATTAGTGTACAAAATCATAGTCTTAAGTAGAATTATTGTTAAAAGTTAGTATTTGAACCATGTTAATATCCGCAATTTATTTAAAGTAACTAGCTTTTGTTTATAAGAAATTAATGGAGGGAGACAGATGAATAAATTATTTTATGACAGCCAGTTTTTGTGTCTCCAAATAAATTAACTTGTTAAATAGAAACCAATTGAGTTTAATAATAAAAAGTACACCAGTGTATTAGCAATTTACCCGGCTACAAGAGGAAGTGTTGGTTTCGATTTCCCTCATATAAAAATAAATTTTCACCGTTGACGTCTCCGAGGGCTTCGCCAGATCCATCCCAGCCTACGATCCTGAGCTACAGGCAGAAAGAGGTTTCCTGAGTCCGGGGTTTCAACTGCTGCACGTATCTCCAGCGTATAGGAGTCCGGCACGTCAATCCCAGCACCCCAGGAGAAGATCTGGGCACTTGAGTTCATCCGAAGAAGTTGCCGCAGACTGCAAAAATCGCAGGTTAGTTTTTACAAGAAAATATTGGCGCTATGATCCTGAAACCAACCATAAAGCACGAGTACGACCTGAGGAAGCCGATCCCAGGCATATTAAACATCCATTAACAAGAGATCCGGAAATTGCAGTAATCTAAGTTGAGGGTATGTTTTTCCCAAAACCGACGCTAGAAAAACAAATGAAATAGCGTTCCCGCAAGATCTGAAACAGAAGACAAATTAATGCCGGAAAAACAGTCTAATTCAAATAATTACCGATAACACGTTGACCGATTTCACAATATTTATCATTCAATTAAACGCAATCTTGTAAACGGTATCCATCTTGGTTAACACTTGAACTAA